>WKFP01014121.1:154912-265212 GCA_011057875.1 Pterocles orientalis | reverse complement strand
TTTTTTTTTTTTTTTTTTTTTTTTTTTTTTTTTTTTTTTCCTACACTGGAAGAGACAAAAGATGGCTAGGTTTCTCCAAAATCTTATGAAATAGATATAGGGCATATCTCTCAGTCATTAACAACTAATTTTTTCCTTGAATGATTCAACATCTCCTGAAAAGCTGTTGCTACATAAACCACTGCTCTGAAACTGGTCCCTCTGGAGTGATTTTTCTTCATTGATGATGGACTTTTTTTTCTAGAGAGAAGAACAGAATGGATGGATGCCAGGATTATTTACAAGCAGTCTAATCTCCCTAACAACTCTCCCAAACCATTCATCTGGTTCAGAATATGGAGGATACTCAATTATTCAATGAAAAGGTTAAGCCTGCAGTAAATATGCATAGCCAGTAATGAAATGTACTTCCCTTGGGTATTTTTTTAAAAGGATGCAGACTGACAGATGTTTACCACATCCTTTCTGGATATGTTTTCTGAGGTTTTAGTTTGTGACACTGCTTATGTTTATTTTCAAAAGGCAGTTCTTTGGCTTCATTGGTTTACTGAAATTATAACTGGGTGACAGTGAAGTAAGTCAGCCATGAAAATCTGTGTGCATCCAAGCCAAGGCAATATCTCCCATAACATTTCTGTGTAAGTGTGAGTATCCTGCTGCATGAGAAAGGGTCAGGGAAAAGCCCACCTAACTCTGCTGGCCCCAGGCTACCATCTGCCTCTTTGCTTTAGTTATCACAGTTTTTTTGCCAGATATTTTGCACATAGCCATCAATATACATTATGATACATACACAGGAGCTTGTAACTCTACTGTTGTTGACATATTTGGCTCTGGTGCTTGGATGAGAGCTGGTATTTGTCTTCAGTAGTGGCTGCAGCTTTGTTCTGTTAACAGAAACTTTTGCTGAAACAGTGTGACTCCACATTGACAAATGACTTGGCTAAAGATAGCACCTACATTTAACCAAAACTGTTTCCAGCAACATCTTGCCTTGAGTGTCAATATTTTTGATGAATAAATGCAAACACACCATGCCATGTTAGTGGAGAGGCCACACACAAGTTTCACTACAGGACTGAGCTTCACACACGGCATCCATGGCCTTGGGGTCTCTGGTGGGGAAAAGTGCCATGTTCCAGGGCCCTCATAGCACAGAGCAGGGTATATGCAGAAGATAGTTCAGAGTGTCAGAGCACTGCTGTGGGCTCTCAGCCAAGAGTTGACAGTGTTTTACAAACCTGGCTACTTTTGCTGTGCAGGTGGAGCATATGGAGGCTGTGGGAGCAGTGACATCTCAGGTGTTTGCATCCAGAGGCCACGTGTCCATGTACTTTCCTCCAGGCTGCAGGACTGGATAGAGCAGCTCCCACTTGCTGTCCACTCCTTGCTGGTCCTTGCCTGCTCCCTCTCTCCACAACATGGCCCAGCAGCCATGCCAGTGTACATGTTTGGATGGCTGGGGGGTTAAGCCCGCTGTGGAAGTCACCTAGATAAAAAAGGTGGTGAAAAAAGGGGTTATTTTTAATGCAATCATTTTCCTGAGGCAGTGCCCTGAGAGCTAAATTGTGCTTTGGCTCAATTTCAAATCAGAAGGCCATTGTTTGGGCAGGAGATAGCTTTGGCCAGCTGTGCCTGAGGTATTTGAATAAACATCATAGATAGAGAGAGGTGAGGGTGTTTAGCTAGAAGCAAAAGGTTAAAATTAACACCTTGACTAAATTATGTTTGTATGGATTGTTCAGGGGCAGGAGGGACAGATATAAAGAGGAATGCAACACCAGGGACATTTGCATGACAGATATTGCCTGTATCTGTTTCATCTCTTTACAGGCACAGGGAACAGGAGTATGCATAAAACCCTACTAAGTTCAGGAGACGCTGAGGGTTGAAGTCTCCTGCAACTGATCTGAATTATAGATAGATATAATTGTGTTTTCATTTCTTTTCACTTCCCTTTAAAAATGTTGTCTGCATTTTGATTATGTAAGTATAATTATTTTTTACTGTGGCTGAGGTTTGTGTTAATGTTGGTTTCTAAGTGATAAATACCATTATTGATCCATACTTATATTTTAGAACTGGACTTTAGGGTCACTTGCCTGCTTCCCTGTGTTCTATATGTTTTTTGAGCATAAGAGGAAACACAGCATTCCTCCACTGAATTGCACAGGAATTGGCAATGCAGAGATCTGTGTGCTACAAATATCTTTGGGCGACTAGCGTTAGCTGGGAGCACCCTGACCTGCAGCAGAACACTGGGAAGAGCAGCCGAAGCCCAAGGGGTCCTATGGCTCTGCAGATTAGACCCTGCTCTCTCCATCTGCTCTCCTGAGCTCTCATGGACTCAGAGGAAATCTGCAAAGTTCTGTCTGACTGCAAGTGTACACAGGGGCAAGCAGGGTCTGGATTTAGTGGGAATGGATGTGAGACCCCTTAGTCTTCTTAGAAATCCATCACAAGCAAGAAAAGAAAAATCAGGGAGAAGTTTATAATGAATTCAAGCTAATTCTCATTCTCTGGGTTTGGAAAGTTGGATGGTTTAGGGAAACTTTTTAGAGTGCTTTCATTTAAGTAACACCTCATTTGCTGCCTTACCATTTGCAAATATTTGCTCTGAGGGCTGGTCACCAAGGTCTTTGGTTTCATCTGTTGCAGGCTAACAAACTTAAATGCTTTTAATACTCATTAATTTCCCATACAAAGGGAAACAGTTCAATTTAGACAACCATGACAAAATGTTGATAATTTTTCTCATTTTCTGTGGAATCTTTCAGTGGGAAAATGCCTTTCTCACAGCATTTCAAGGATACTGCCTTTGTTGTGGAGGGAAGAACTTATTATATGTGGTTGTGTTTTTATTCTCCCGTTTTATTCTTATCATTACTTAATGTTTATGTTGCAGTAGTGCCCAAAGACTCCAAGCAAACTGAGGATGCCATTGAGCTAGGGAAAAAAGGGACCCAGCCTTTGGCCTGAAAGGATGGTGAACCAGTTTTTGTTTGCTTTTTTTTCCCATCTTATACAAAAAAAGATCTTTGAGAGCTCAGCTTCAGTGTTGCTTATAAATGCAAGCAGTCTGGACAGCTTGCAGGCAAAGGCCTGCCAGTTAAAATGAACTGCATTATGCATTGCTCCTCAGCTGCGGGATAGTCCAGAAAGGCCTAAAATACATGTATAACTAGAATTTCCTATAGATCTGCAGCTAATATAAATGCCCAGATATTGTAATTAGTATGCAATGAGCACATACTTAGGAGGAGAGATATTTAAATGCATATTATTAGCTTTTTTTATTTTTCCCCAGTGAAAAATGGGGAAATCAGACTAAACTATTTGCTGTCTAGTTAATTAATTTTCCCCATTTACAAAGAAGAATCAATTGCCTTGTCAAACAGCATTTTACTAAAAACCTTGAGGCCAAAGCATCAGGAATAGAAAGGAGTGAATACAGCAACACTGGATTGTTGCTCACACAAAGTACAGCTGTATCTATTCCTAGTCCTGCTCGTCTCTCCAGTTCTTGCTGAGACATTGGCCTGACTCTGTCCAGAGAAGCAGCCCCTGGGCCCTGCACAGTGCCAGTGGCCAGGACATGAAGACTGCCCCACACACCACCCCACACACCGCCTCACAGGCTGCCACTCTCCCTTCTTAGCTTCCCTGCTTAGGTCTTTTAGCAGAAACTTTTTTTGTCCAACTATTTCAACTCTTTCACAAAACTCCCTGTAGCATCAAGTTTTTTTCTCTTTTCAGCCCTCTGAAGACTTCTAAATGGATTTCCTTTTTGTTTGTTTGTCTGTTTGTTTGTTTGTTTTTCTTTTAGGTTTTAGCCTGTGGGCCTCAAGGTCAGGTGCCCTTCCCCTGCTGATGGGGGGCACACTTGCATGTCTACTGGTGGCCCAGGTTTCTGACCGTTGCTGCTATAAACTTCCCACTGTGTGTGATATGCCTCCCTGCTTTTTCTTTGCTAGAAGTGCCTCCCAACCTCAGCTCAGCAGCTTGTGTAAAATAAACAAGCTCCAGGTTTGGCTGTTGGATCCTTTCAGCCATGTCTCTCTCTCTGCCAGATGTGGACAGAGAGGTCCTCTCCTCCGGGGTTAAGCTGGTGGGGAGAGGAGGAGGGAGTGAGAGAACTGGGTTCTGTTTTCTTTTAGCCCCATGTAAGCTTTTTTTTTTTTCCCCTAAAGATTTACAGATCCTGCAATGTTTAAAATGTTTGAAAAATAATTAAACATTTCTTCTTCTTTTGAATATTCAGCTTGTGAATAGCATGTTGATTCAGAACAGAAAGTCACGTGAGCTGGGATTCATGGGTGAAGATAAGGACACCTCAGACAAAGCCTCTATGCATGGCCTAAAGTAGCAGAAACTTCTATCCAGTCACTTTGCATCAGATTAAATCTGTACAAAACAAACTTTACAAACATGCATGCAACCACAACATCGCTACCAGTTTGGCTACAAATGTCTTCTGCTCCTGGGAGTATTAGCAGATGAAGTTTCCCTGGGATCAACAGCTGAGGTATCCAGGACTGCAAAGTAAGTGCAGGCAAAGCATAGGTGGTGGTGGTGGGGGAATACAGCAATAAGTCCCAGCTTTTAAAAGAAAATAGAAAATGAAGACCACCAGGTTTGCCGCTCCTTACAGGGCCTGGGAGAGTTGGACTTTGTTTAAATACAAAAACATGGGAAATTTAGAAACCAACTGGTTTGGCTGGAGTGTCTAAACCCAAAGCCCCATTATGCTGAACCACAAGTGGCCAGGATGCCAGTTATTTTATGGCTGCCCCAGGCAAATCAGCTGCTGTATCTCATTTTACTGTAGTGGTGCCACAATAGTTCAAAGGTTGTCCAAGTTTTCCTTGTATTCAGATTTCATCAGTGGAACAGCAGCTTAGTAAATATATAGATATTTATTTAAGTCTCAGCTTTCTCAGCCATGGCTTAGCTGTAGTACTGACAAAAACTAAGCAGTTGGAGCCATGAGTTAAAAGCATGTGGTTTATTTATGTCACTTAAACTATCAGGAGACTTGGGACAAGAAGGTTAAAAAGTCCAGGCTGGTGTTTCCTAAAAAGCCAAGAGCACAAGAACGCACAGCCCTATTTTAAGATAACAGGGTAAAGGCTGTCTGGAGGACAAGACTGTTTTCAAGTTGTTGACATATTAGAAGTTGCTGTGCTGCAGGCAGGTAACTGTAACATGGTGACTTCTCCATGGATATTTATCCTGACGCCAAGTCAAGAAGGCTTTTCCTGTCACGGTCTCCATTAAGCGTAAGCTTGGGGGGCATTTCGATGTTAGCAGCCTTTGCGATTGTACTGAAGTTCCCAGTGTTAATGGTGATTTTTTGCTGAAAGTCTTAGCCCTGTCAGCCGGGTTATTCCAGGGTCTTTCCAGCTCTCGCTCTTAAAAAAGTCACAGTTTAAACCCATATGGTTACTTGGTATCCAATCAAAGTGCATGTGAAATATTAAAGAATGGCAGGAAAACAAAAGCAGCACAACATTCATGATGCTTTTCAAAACCCACAAATTTTAAAGCTAATCTCTGGGTTAATCTGGGCATGACTCACGATTTCTGTATGTCTGAGGTTAGCTATAGCGCGTCCTGATTTACTGCTTTCTTTGAATCTGTGGATCTACACTTGGCTACATGTAGGTCAGCTGGATAACGTCATGGTGGGAGCAGCACCCACGACTGTACCATTTTTTGGGCATGTGCTGTGCTCCTCGCTGTGCTTCCTGCACTCTGCATTTTGCATGGGTGTCCAGAGCAGCTCACAGGGGCCTAAATAAAAATAAGAAAGAAGGATATTTCCCACTAATGCACCCTCTTGCAGTGAGCATCTGGGATAGAGTGGATTTGTGCATCCCTGGTTGTATCTGTGCAACTCACATTTGTTCAAAACCTCCATGGGGGCAGGGAGACCCTCAGTTCCTCACCTGAAATTATTTCCCCCTTGTCTGGTTCAACCCAGGACCAACAGTTCCCCCAGGGCAAGAGCCGTGCCTATCTGTTTGGTGGCTCCCTCCAAGTGGCAAGTGAGCTTGGCCCATCAGTGGGCGGCTGACATTTCTGTAAAAATGCAGTCCCTTCTCCCAGGAGAGCCGCACCAAGAGGGTGTCTAGGGACAGGAATCAGGCACTAATTGCATCCTGCCTACACGTTGTGGTGCTGGCCTATTTTCCTCTTATTTAGAGTGGAAAGCACTTTGGTTTTCCCTGGGTAAAAAGTCACTGCTTAAACATTAGCTACAGTCCCTTGGAAGCTGTTTCTGCCAAAAAACATTTCCTCCATAAACACTAACATCTGCTGGTCCCAGGACTCAGGCCCATCCTTAGAGCAGTTACTGCCCGCAGTCCCCAGAGGAAAGGTGTGAGTGTCCCGCAGCGCACGGGTGCGAGGAGCACGACATGCTGCCCCCCCCTCCCCAACCCAGGGATGGGGTCTTGCATTGAAATGCCTGATCACCCAGGATGCAGTGAGCCAAGAATAAAGCTTCATGCTGAGTCCCATGCTTTGTGCAGCAGCCTGCCTTGCTGCTGCTCGTACAGGCTGCAAGCACGTACTGCAGGCACAGCCTTGGGCTCTATATCAGTGTAATAAGTGGGATGGTTAGTTGGCCTTGTGACCTTTGGGTGACACCAGAATTGTGTTTAGAAGCTGCAGCAGGGCAAAATGTCTCTTAATTTTTGGGACTGTAGAAGAAAAAGATGTAGGTCTGCAAAATGTGTTTTTCCAGCAGGAGCTGATCTATAATACGGATATGTCAATTAAATATTGAAAGGATAGATTCAGCTCTCACTAATCAATTAGACGAAAAACTTTCTGTTGATGATTAAGTACCTTAACAGATAGTTGTATACTTAGGGGTTCTCTGCCAGGGGGTCCTAAAGTAAGAGTGAAATTTTGCAAGACAGGCAGTGGAGAGAGGCAGAGACCTCTGCAGACCTCTGCTGTGTGTTGAGACCAAGAGGAGATATGAAGAGCTGATATCCCCTTGGGGTGTAGTGTGGATGAGGAGAGAGTGGGTCCTCTGGTACCTACAGCAGCAGGCCCTGGGTATGTCCAACAAGAAAGTTGGTGGCAGAGCCCCAGCTTCTTCAGTATCCAGTATTTTCTGCTTTGAGAACATTATTGGCTGAATCAGTTTAACATAGCCACGAACAAGATACATTTCAGCTGCCTCCTACAAGGACATTGGCGTTCTCTTTTGCAGAAAATTATAAAGCAAAGGTTTAGCATAATGAACCTTACTTTCCATGGGATTTGAGAAAAGCTGATGGGAAATTTCTCAGTGAAAGTATCTGATCTGAGCTGACTGTCCTCAGTGTCACTGCTGGTGCTGCTTGAACTGCTTACAAAACTGAACTCCAAATGACACCTTCGTAATGGAAATCATCTCTGCTCTGATACACTTGTGAATTATGGCAGTTAGTCTGGGCATAGTGGGGTGGAGCAAGGCGGTGTCGTGGCAGACACAACCACCCTCCATCCTTTGCTGGTGGCTGCCTTGAGTTACGATGGCTGCTGCAACCTCAGGTTTGTGGATCCTACATCACTGAGTTATGACTGGGGAGGGTTTCATTCAAGAAGGGAAAACATGTCTGCAAGCTTGGCTGGAAATTCAGCTTTGGCAAGTCTTCTTGTGGTTTACTCTGGGTTCAAGACAAGTACCCACTTGCTAGTCTTTAGGACTTCCCATTGACACTGCTCTCTGCTCTCTTCTCCTGTAGAGCTAGTTTTATTTTGTTATTAATTCTCCCATATAAAGCCCTTCTGAGAGCTCAATACACCCTTCTACAGCAAGCAAGGGGCAACACCTGCAGTTAGAGGAAGTTTTTTCATAGTGCTAACACAGAGGCAGAAAATGCATATGACTTCTGGTCTACTAGCCTTGTGTACTTTAGGAATTTTCTTCAGTCTTCCAGTATGTTTTATTTTATGCTCTCAAATACCCTGTAACCTCATCTCCCTCCAATGTTTGTGTTAGCAAACACTCAGAGTGTTCTTCAGCCTCCAGGACTGTCAGGATACCTCAAGATTTATAGAGCAATTAATGGCCTTGATGAAATCCATGTCAAAATGTTGAGTTTTACTGGAACACAATAAAACCTTTATTCATAAGAAAATTACCAAGTATTATATAACTGACCAAATGCAGTTGGTCTGATGCCATTTTTCTGTCCTTCATGAAGAGTTATTCTCCACCCTTTCAGACCATGAGTATAGCTTGTGATCTGTTTTTTTCTCTGATTTATTGTTACTTATGTTCCTGCAACTTCTGCTGGCTGGGAGTGGTGGGTGCTCAGGATGTCTCTGTCTCCTATTACTTGATTATTGCCAGTGACCATTATTACCAACAGTGAGAGGTGCTTGCTTTCACTCAAACTCATAGAAAGTCCCTCATAAGTTAATGACATCTTAAGATCAAAGCCAAAGCAACTGCTGATGAACACAAACAGTTGTTCTGCTGTGTCTTCTATTCCATGGCCATCATTGAGAGACAGCTGTTACTCTTCGGGTGTTCTCACTGCTTTTTTTTTTTCCCCCGTTCATGTGCACACAAACATGCACCAAGTCACTTACATTTAGTGGCTACATCTTTTTTGCTTAGCTAAAGAGAAGTTGCTGAAACAGAAGTTTGTGTATCTGTCTTTATGCGAGTGCAGGGTAAGACGCAAGAAGGATGTTGAGCTGTTGGAGCAGGTCCAGAAGAGGACCATGCAGGTGGTCAGAGGGCTGGAACACCTCCCCTATGAGGACGGGCTGAGAGAGTTGGGGTTGTTCAGCCTGGAGAACAGAAGGCTCTGGGAAGACCTTCTAGCAGCCTTCCAGTACCTGAAGGGGTACTGGAGAGATGGGGGAGGGACTTCTTACAAGGACATGTAGCGACAGAATGAGAGGTAATGGTTTTAAACTTAGAAGAGGGCAGATTTAGCCTAGATATTAGGAAGTAATTCCTTCCTGTGAGGGTGGTGAGGCACTGGAACAGCTTGTCCAGAGAAGCTGTGGATGCCTGGAACACATTCCTGGAGGTGTTCAAGGCCAGGCTGGATGAGGCTTTGAGCAACCTGGTCTAGTGGGAGGTGTCCCTGCCTATAGCAGGGGGGTTGGAACTAGATGATCTCTAAGGTCCCTTCCAACCCAAATCATTCTGTGATTCTATGGTTCCTGCTGAGGAGTGCTTTTGCTTTAGAGGGACATAACTGTGTATTGGAAAGCCCACTTCTCTGAAGGAGACATGTAGGAGAAAAGAACAGCCACCTGGCGTTAGTGGAAACATTGAGAGCAAGAGAAAGATGTGTCCTGGGACTTACGAGATTTGGAGGGCGGCCAGCTATGGATAGAGGGACTATGTGAACATGAACATCAATCCATGTTTTTTTTTTTTTTTTTCCCCGTTTTTAAGGGAATGTGGGCTAAGGTTTGTAAATACAAGAGAAAATGCACTTTGGTCTGAAGTGGAAGGGTCTCAAGAATGATAGAGTATGTTGAATTTATTTGCAAGAGCTAGGTTTCTTTTTATGTACTGCATTTCAGAGAGCTGTAGGAGAGAAGAAAATATGTAATTTCAGCAAAACCAAAAGGTGAATAGCAAGTAGTTCACAAACTCAGATGGTCTGGGCAGAAAAGATTTGACAAGGCATTTTGAAGAAAGGAGGAGGGTAGAAGTGAGAAAGGCACAAAGTTTCAATGATAGAGAACAGTTTTTCAAAACTTCTGGAAAAAAAACAGTTTGGCACTAAATAAAGGCTTGACAAAGGACATTTGGGTCAAATTTCTCTTAAGGAGGCCAGAAGCCACCAGCTGGAAAGCTGTTCCTGGATGTTGGGTCCCTTGTGTGCCCTGGAAAGCAGGAATTTTTTTACTCTTGTAAATAGAGGGTTTTTTTTTGTACGAAAATCCCATGTCCTTTCACCCATTTTTCTTTCTACCTCAAATAAGTTCCAAAACTCCAAATGCTGAGCTAGTCAGGGAAGTCAAAAGAAGTAACACTAATGTTTCATAGTAATTGTACTGCAGCTAAGAGGGGGAAAAAGCATATTGAATGTATAGCAATAGGGAGGGAAAGCATGTATAGGGAACTGACTCCCTGGACACCTTCTCTCCCGCTCTCCACACAGTGTATGTTTGCACGCAGATTCTGTGTGCCAGTCTGGGGCACATATCCTGCCTCCAGCCACGGTCCGAGCAAAGGGCTGCCAGCTGTGGTGTGACATGGCAAGACTAACTAACATAAACATGCCATGCAACATGGATATTTTGGCTGATGGGTACTGACAAAGGAGGCTGTCACTGGTTATACCAGTTTGCTACTTCTTCTGGTTCTCCTGGGCAATTTGAAAAGAAGCTGCCTGAAACCTTACAGCTCCACTTGCACCATTTCCCAATGTGGCATTTTTGTGTTTACCTGGCTGGTTGCTGGGTACAGTTTGCCTTAATCTGTGCCGACTCAGATCATCTCAGCCTTGGGTCAGGGAATTCAGTTCATAACTATGTTCAAATAGTAATACTACTTACTGTTTTCCAGGCCTTGATATCTCCTTGTTAGCCCTTACCTAAGGTTTGTGCATAGTCTACAGAAATGCAAACATCAGCAGTCTAACACCTTAAGAAAGAGCTTGGTTTCAATAATTCCAGTTTGAATACAGGCTCTCTTTGGCATCTGGTACTGTTTCTTGATGACATCTTTTTTCCCATTTAGAGTAGAAAAATTTTATGAAATATCTACTTCCATGTAAAGAACAATACAGTAACTTCACCCTGCCTGAAAAACTTTTTTACTGTTCCAGAATCTCTTTTCTACTTCTTTTTGTTTCCAGATACCACCATATTATTCTGCTTTTGTTTGCATTTTCCATTATTCAGTTTAACTCTTCTCTGTTGTCCAGCCTCATTTGGAACATTTTCTTGTGCAAGACCAGTGTGATGCAGGTGGGAAATTCCTGTACAGGTACCACTAATAGGTGTTTTTAAATGTTGTACATCCGATGCATGAAATATTGCATTTATTTTTCATGACATCTAAAAAGGGAGAAAACACCATGAGGCAGAACAATGGTAGATGCACTAACTCACGGTAGAGGTCAGGTGGTAGGCACTGTGTGTACCCCATGTATAAACTTTTTGATATCACTGCTACTTAATGGTTGCATCTGTGTATTAGTCTATGTAGGAAAGATGAGTAGAGGTTAGATGGCTACAACCCCACAACTTTGAAATAATCACAAACTATTTACAGAAAGGCATGACAAAAATTTTTCAACTTTTGTTAAAGTCTATATTGTATTCTTTATTTCAAGAAAGCAATCAAAAGAAAAAAAACTAGTATCAGTTTAAAAGAAACCAATCAAACCTGAATGATCGACTTATTAAAGAGGTTGAATAAAATGTGCCTTAAAATCTCTATGAGGTTTTCACACTCTGGAAGCCTTCTTTGTGAGCATTTCTTATTCATAGACATTTGACTGAGAGTTTAATGCAGAAAACTACTTGCTCCTGTGGCACAAACAAATAAAAACACAGTAAGGATTTGATGAAGGAAAATTAATGTTGTTAGCAACAGTGGGGTTGACTCTCCAGTTCTTTTCACTTTTATGCAGTTGTTCAGATTACTGCAAAAATTATGCAAACCGTTATTGTTATTGTCACTGTCATTATTGTATGCAAACTCAGCACTGGTATCTTAGCACACAGTGATCTAGAATAATACCAGAAGAATATGCAGGTATTTGCTGGTTTGTAAACAAGGCTGGTAGTTTAGTCTTCACATGGCGTCTAGACAGCAGCAATTAGTATTAATTAGTAAGTGCATCTGCTGTCTGCTGGGTCCATGGCAGTTCACGTGCTGTGGAAGTAAGAGATCAAAGTGTTTTACTTCAACATTTATACTCCATAAAATAGAGTCCTGCCTTGGATTCCCATATGTTGAGTGCCTGCTTTGCTCTGACGTTCTGGTTTAGGTTTTTGATGTGCTTGTTCCTCTGCTCAGGAGCCAGCTTGGCAAATAAAAGTGATGGATTAATAGTAAACAATTTAATGCCAAAAGAAGTTTTGGAGTGGGTTCCTGGTGTGTAAATAAAATGCCACTTCTATTTAAGCCTTGATTCAGTAGGTTAGAGCTTTATGAAACGTGCTTCAAGGCATAAATTCATGCCTCTGTTAGGTACTTGCAATCTGCCTTTACTGGGCTTGATCTGGTAGAAGGCACCCTTCATCATTCTGTTGTGCTACCATGTAGGTGCTGACTGCTCCCCTGCCTTGTCTCAGGGCAGAAGGGAGGCAGGAATCAGTCACAGTATGCTCTGTATCAGAAGTAGTGCAATTAAACTGGACTCTCTACTCTTGCTATTGCAGCTTCCCAGCTATCGGAGGACAGCCCTCTGTGACTCCGAGTAGAAAGCCACTGCTAAACAGTTGTGGAAAATGCTATTTTCTACTGTTCATGCAAAGAAAGAGGAAAAATGTAAAAAAGAAACATCTTGTACGTTGGGTTTTGGGGTTTTTTTCTCCCAATTTGCATTCAAATGCCTGTATGTGAGTCTGCACGCCCTCATGGGTGTTGCTGCTAGTGGCTCTCATGCTTCTAAGAGCATCTACTTATAACACAGTTGCTGCTAACCACGCCAGGTAGTTGAAAGATTAAACCAGCCTTAGTCACACAGCCTTTCAGCTGTGCAACATACAGCTGTGCGGCATTGCAGCGGTGGAAGGGGGCTGGCCAAGAGACTTAGAAACCTGGGTTTTTCCTTGACACTGACACCTATCTCTGCATTTGTCTCCTCTAAGCCAGGAGCTTATTCTTCCAGGAGCTGAGTATTAAAACCTGAATATTGCCAGCCCTAGCAAGTAACATTTCTGTCATGTATGAGAGGCAGAAGACCCAAGTGTGTTTTAAACCAAACTATTTTATGTTCAATAGTCATGGTCATTCACAAACAGCCAGGACCTCTTTACTCAGGGGAAACATCCTACATGCCAGGCTACGGAATGTGTTTTTTTTCTCTCTCTCCCTCTTTCTCAGACTTTGTTAACAAATCTTATATGAGGAAAAGAATAGTGTGTTTGTCTCAAAACTGCCCTGAGGCTGGTGCATTGGACATGCTCCAGGGTGATGAGCTACAAGTTGCCACATGGCATGTTTTGTCTCTTTGTGTTCCTGCCACATTGCAACTGTTTGATGAGGAGTGTTTGATGAGATTTTAGCAAATAACTTTGGCTAGCTGTATCTCATCTCTGACAAATTACTGGTAGCCCAAGACATTTTTCCAGGGTTTAGGAACCTGATTGTTTTTAAACCAAGAAGTGAGAGCATCTCCTTGCAGGAAACTTCATCCTATCAGCAGGTTGCTCTGTGGAAAACTCAGAGAACTGTTGTGTTAAATGCAAGACTACTTTTTAAAAGCAGACAGAGGAAAAAGAAAAAAAAACACAACTGGTGAGATTTTTTCAAATGATAAAGATCTGGTTTATTGCTAATGTTTTGGTCAGTTCTCTAATTGGCCTCAAGGAGTATGGTTTCTGAAACAACTGCAGTCCATAATCTAAATAAATGTTTTAACATCACAGTTAGTGATCCTCAGTTGCATTGCGTCTGTAACAAATTTCAGATCCAAAATGTGATATACATTTGGGGATTCCCAAAGCATCGAGAATGGTTTTGCTGCTCTACAAATAAACATCAAGCTAAATCTGTAAGTGTTTTGTTGCTCTTATAAGGTGGAAGAGTCCAGAAAGCCAAGCTGCAACAGATCGATATATGCTGTGGAAAAAAAAAAAAAAAAAGAGGCTTTCCATTGTATACAAGCTACAGTTTGCTAGCTGATTGAACGGCTAGGCTAAATCAGGGGTCAGAGAAGTAATCCAATCTCAAACTGAGACATGGGTCATGTGAAATGGTCCCAGTCTCCCAGTCTGACATAGATTAAAAACCACTCATCCTGATCTTTGTCGCTACATGAACATCTAAGAGAATTTCTGCATCCAAAAGTATCACTAGATTGTGAAATCTCCTAAAGGATAAATAAACATCTTCAGTCAAAGAGGCAGAGCCTTCACGAGGAAGTTCTGAGCTTCATCCTTTTTCTGTGCTTTTTGTTCACTGATCTGAAGCAGAAAAAGTGCTCATTGGAGAAGCTGTGCTTTCACTTACATTTACTCGCTGAACATGAGAAAAAGATCATGTTTTTAACACTGACAAGAATATATGAAATGAACTTACAATACAAAATGGGACAAGTTAATTTTTCCCATGGCTTGAAGGTTCAGACATGAACAACAGTGATGTAATCTTTTGGAAATATCAAACATTTAAAGGAGGAAATTACAGCTAGTCTGCTATGATAAATATTCAATTTCCCATTTAAAGAAGCAAACACCATTGAAAAGTACTTATTCTAAACTCATGATTGCATTTTTTTTTGACCAGCTACTCCTTGGAAAATTTCTATTAAGCCCATAAGTAAATTCTGTGCAACATTAATTGCTCAAGTGGTAATCATAAACAAACTTTTCAAAATTAAAGGTGGAAGGGCATACTTCATATTTTGTCAAAAAATTGACTAGCACTGGAGATGCAAACATCCACAGGCTGGAAAACATATGGAGTGGGAACATTATTTTGAGATGTGTAAAATGTTCTGTGTAGTCAGTTTAATATTCATAGCTCTCTGTGATCAATAAGTGATGATGACTCTCTTAATATCTCATGCAATTTAGCCTTATTGAAGGATTTTCCTCCAAACACAATTTTGACAGATTCCCTGTTTCCCTGCTAACCTATTCCCTCATTATCCTTTTCTTTTTTCCAAGGTGTTATCTAGTCAAAGGCCACTAACTCCTTCTGTGGAACTGGCACACTTGTAACTGGCATCTTTTCTAAGCAGCCAAAAGCATTTCTGTCATTCTTGCTTAAAGCATGAAGAGACAGCTAATTCCACTTCTGCTTTCCCTTGTGTCACTCCTTCTAGTCTAAGTAGTGGGACTGCAGCTCTTTGCTGCTCCTGGTCTCATTCCTTTGGAGACAGCTGGAGCCGTGCACACAATGTCTTGACACAGGTTTTCAATAGCTGCATATACCCTGACTTTGTCTCAGCCAGTAAATACGATGAAACTTTGGCTGTTGGCAAGATTAGCTTTGTGCTGGTCTTATCCACAGTCCTTGGGGCCCCTTTTTGGGTAGGTGTTGATGATGTTGCTCATTCTGTATACTTGTGTTCTAACATTGCCTTCCAAATAAAACTGGCTCCAGGTCCTTATCACCTGGCATGATATCAGGTATCACCTGATACCTTCCTCTCGCCGGTACCACTAGCATCTCTTTATTTTCTGTGCCACACCAAATATTTTAATAGTGCATGCTTTAAAACCTGAATGTGATGCAAAATAAGTGACTGTTCCAAATGGGTACTTTGGGGCTTCCCACTTTGCAAAGACTAACTGTGGGGCTGAGGCTTGCAGCCCCGTCAGATGCAGCTGGAAGCAGCATTCCCTGGCTGCAGTGGGCATTGCAAGGCCAGTGACACTGCACATCCTGGGTGGTGTTATCTGGCTGTAACTGGTGGATGCTGCTTTTGCAAGGACTTTTGGCTTATACCTTATAAAAATTCTCTGTTAATGAGAAGGCTTATGCTTTCTCCATGCTATTTTCATTATTTAGCTTTATGAGTCTATTCTCTCATGGGCTCTGGCGGTCTCAAATATTACCATGCCATGAAAGAGCCATAGCTGTTTTTACAGACTATGAAAGTCAACATTTCAGTGCATAGACATATCGGTGTTTGTAGTCTCTGGCAATTTATGTTTCCCATGTTCATCACTTTGTTGCTGCAAGGCAGAAAAGGGAGAAGAGATGTATAGCAACATTAATTGCTTAATAAGGCCGTACTTAGTGGGCTGTAAAGTATGCACATAGTGAAGGCTGATCTTTGATTTATACCAGCCCCCAGCATCCTTCATATTGCTCCAGAAGCAAAAAGGAGAATGGTTTTCAGTTCTTTTTATTTGGAAAGCTAGGGCAAAACTCCCTATGCGCACATACACCCCAAGACCATCCTTTCCTTTGATACACATAGTAGAAAAACAACCCTACATGGCCTTGTCTAGGGGCTAGCCTCAAGGGTTTTACCTGATGCCAGTTTATAGTTCGTATTCGTCAGTCCTAGGAAATTGCAGAAAGATTTCTAGGAATCTAGAACTACTACAGTTAAGACTGCTTAAAGAAAATTCATTCCATAACTGACATCAAGGATGATCACTGACTGTTAGGAGGCTGTAAACTGTTACAGCTATGCAGTCATCATCCTAGATCTGCTTTTTTTTGCCTGGTCTCTGAGTGTGCAGTTGGTTTGCTGCACACAGCTGCTGGGAGAGTCTGGGACCCAGTTTTCATGGATTCAGGATTTATTGCTTCATTTGTAAATGAAAAGGAAAACATGACTAAAAGTTTAATAACCTTCTGATGAAAAGGAGTGAAAAACCTGGAGATTCCTTTCCCTCTGTAGAAGCACTCTATTTTATGCCTTTTTTTCTCTGTTACCCATTCCAGCACCTCCTCCAGCTCAAGGTGATGTATGAGAAATAGGAAATAGAGCAAGGGGATAATATCTTGCTGTGCTGTGCATTCTGACATCCAATGTCTTGTCAAATTATTATCCCTGTTAGACCTACAGGTTAGGAAGGAGCACCACAGAAGTCTGTTTTGAACTGAGTACACCACTCGGCTTTAGCCTTGCAGAATTAGCAACTTATTTCAACCCACGAGCCTTTTTTTTTTCCCTTTAATACCTTTAATTCTCTCCCCCATCCCCGTGAGGCAGGGCAGAGTGCGAGAGAGTGGTTTGTGTAGGGTTGGCTCCCAGCCAAGGGTAAACCCATCATACCCATATACCAAATGAAACCCCTTCACTCTCTGCTCTGCCTTTTTATCAGGTTCTGCTGTTATATGTGTGAACACACATGGTACATCTCGACTAGCTCCCTGTCCACTTTATCTTCCTCGTTGCCCAACAGTCAGCCGCAATTAAAAATCTAATTAATTACTGCTTGTTGTGGTTGTTTTCTAGGTTTTAAATGTTTGCAGCTACCTTTTCAGTTCTGTGCCTCCAGTCTGATTGGGAAAAAGCTTCAAGGATTTCCTTGCAAAGTCTTCTATAACTTCTATAAAAATATCCCATTCAAAGATGATATGGAGAGTTTTATTTAGTGGGTAAAGAAAGGGATGGAGTTTCCCAGGTTTCCATTTCAGTTGTGCCTGTAATGAAAGAAATTCACCTTGGTGCAATACTACTGTATTATTCAATTTACTTCAAAATTGCTCTGTTTCTGTGTTACTGTACCTATTTCTACTTCCATTTCTCTTGTTGCAAAAGCATTACAGTAAGGTTTATCTAACTGTAACTTGCAGCACAGAAGTGCTATGAAAAACCTGACAATGAGTGCTGCTTTGCAAAAAAACCCACATGTGAATGTAACATTAATCAGAACATATGAGAAGGGCCACAGGAAAGTGGTTAAAAATCCAAGGTCAACACAAATGCAAAGTTTAACCCAGGACTTCATCTTGTACAAAGTGCTGCTACTGTTTCCCTTGCGACCCTTTCTAGTTGTTGTCATGACTGCGTCAGCTGCCACTTTACTGAAGTGTTTGTAGTCCAACTACAAACATTGCAGTTCTCATCTGGCATTCATTTGTGTGAGTCAGGACGAAAGCTTTATGCCTCTATAAAACCCTTTTGTGGGTTCTGATTCAGACCCAATATGCTTAATATTTCCATACCTCTGCCTGATTGTATACCTTTATGTGCATCTTATGCTAAGAGTTTCTCTGAAAGCGTATGGTCCTTTGTGATTTTGAAACAGCTAAAAGCAGAATGACTTTGCATCTGAGAAATTAAAATATATCCCTAATGCTTCTTAGCAGGATCGTGGGTAGGTGAAATGTGCTGTGTATGGTTGATGGATTTTTCGTCTACCTTTTCAGTTTGCTTTGAGGGCACCTTATCCAACAGGAATACTGCTGAGCAAACTGGCTTTCATCCACCAAACCACTTAAGCTCATACTAATTTCAGGACACGTGAATCTCTCCACTGAGATCTCTGAATAACAAGGGAGCACTGCTCTTGAGCCACCAGTCCAGAAACTCTCATGAGAAGAACATGGAAGCATTTCTGGAAAAACAACTAAAAATAAAATTACAACTTGTTACCCCAACTGTTCAGTACTGAAGAATGTATCTTAGTATCTCTGGAAGCAGACAGGAGTTTGGGGAGCTGCTCCACAGCTGCCCAGAACACCAGAGAGTTAGGAATTGAGAGGAGTTGAATGTCCACTACTGCGGGAAAGTTGTAGGTGTCACTGTGAATGGTCAGAAATAACTCTTACACACAAATCCACAGCTTTCAGAAAGGCTCACCATCACTCTGTGGTATGGTTGTGTTGGGCATGGTCTCTGAGAAAAGGCCGCACCACCCAGCATCACCATCCCTGGCAGAGCTCATCCCAACACTCTTGTTCAAACAAAAAAGAGTGACAGGCAGGCTCAGGAGACAGGTCCTGGCAGCACGCAGGTGTAGCATGTGCATTTCTGTAAGAAGAAAAAGGATGCTGACATATTTTCCATGCTTCTGCTCAGTCCCATTTCCTTCATTCTCAGTCTGTAAGTGTGCACTTGGTTATACTGGATTAACTATGTTTTTCTGACTTTGACTGGGCAACGTTGAAATGCTACCATTGCCAGTGTCCCCTGTAAACACTAATAGCTCTATCATCCTCTTAGAGCACCTATATTGATGAGGATCATTTGTCAAAATCAGTTTGGGAAGCAACTGCACCTAGTCTTAGATGTGTAAGCAGTAGTCTCTGTAGAATGGGCAGTGAAGGAAGGGGAAGAAGAAGAGATGGGTTTCCTGCACTCAAGTCAGAGTCTGCCTTGACTTGCACTGATTTACGTGGAAGGTCTTCAGGTGCTTTCCTGTATCCTGAAAGGCAGTAGGACAGTAACAATTCAGTTTCCACCAGGAGCTCAGAAAAACTGGAAAAAAAAAAAAAAAAAAGGTGTTTCTTGAAACTGAGTTTGGAAAACAGCTTTAGATATGTAGAGAGAAACTGTAGAGGACCTGCAGCTTAAACTGAGGGAAGAGAGGGAAATGTACAGGAAGTGGAAGAGAGGTTGTGTAGCCTGGGAGGAATACAGGGCTGTTGTCCGTGTGTGCAGAGATAGGATTAGGAAAGCCAAGGCGCAGATGGAGCTGAACTTGGCAAGGGATGTGAAAGATAACAAGAAGGGGTTCTGCAGGTACTTAGGCAGGAGGAGACAGGCCAAGGAGAGTGTTCCCCCTCTGATGAAAGGTAATGGGGAGCTGACTTCTTTAGACATAAAAGAAGCTAAGGTACTTAATGAGTGCTTTGCCTCAGTCTTCACCGGTGGTCAGGCTTCTCGTGTCTGCCAGGACCCTGAGCCTTTAGGTGAGGGTGTGGGGAGTGGTTTCTGTCCCACTGTAACGGTGGAACAAGTCCGAGTCCTCCTCATGAAATTGAACACGTATAAATCCATGGGACCGGATGGTATCCATCCTAGGGTTCTGAAAGAGATGGCCGATGTGGTTGCTGAGCCGCTCTCCATCATATTTGAAAAATCCTGGCTGTCTGGGGAGGTCCCCGGAGACTGGAAATAGGGAAATGTTACTCCCATTTTTTAAGAAAGGGAGAAAGGAAGACCTGGGGAACTACAGGCCGGTGAGCCTCACCTGTGTGCCTGGGAAGATCATAGAACAGATCCTCCTCGAAGCTATGCTAAGGCACACACAAGACAAAGAGGTGATTCGAGACAACCAGCATGGCTTCACCAAGGGCAGATCTTGCCTGACCAATCTGGTGGCCTTCTATGGTGGAGTGACGGCTTTAGTGGACAGGGGAAGGACGATGGATGTCATCTACCTGGACTTCTGCAAAGCCTTTGACATGGTCCCTCACCACATCCTTCTCTCTAAATTGGAGAGGTGTGGATTTGAAGGATGGACTGTACAATGGATTAGGAATTGGCTGGCTGGACGCAGCCAAAGGGTTATGGTTAATGGTTCTGTGTCAGGGTGGAGGCCGGTCACAAGCGGTGTCCCACAGGGGTCCCTCTTGGGACTGGTGCTCTTTAACATCTTCATTAATGACATAGAAAATGGCATCGAGTGCACCCTCAGCAAGTTTGCGGGTGATACTAAGCTGAGTGGTGCCGTTGACACACTGGAAGGAAGGAAGGAAAGCCATCCAGAGGGACCTGGACAGGCTGGAGAAGTGGGCCCGTGTAAACCTAATGAGGTTTAATAAGGCCAAGTGCAGGGTGCTGCGCTTGGGTCGGGGCAACCCCAGGTATTAATACAAACTGGGGGAAGATCTCCTTGAGAGCAGCCCTGCGGAGAAGGACTTGGGGGTCCTGGTGGACGAGAAGCTGGACATGAGCTGGCAGTGCGTGCTTGCAGCCCGCAAAGCCAACTGTGTTTTGGGCTGCATTAAAAAAGGGGTGGCCAGCAGGGAGAGGGAGGTGATTGTGCCCCTCTACTCGGCTCTTGTGAGGCCCCATCTGGAGTACTGTGTCCAGGCCTGGGGCCCCCAGCACAGGAAGGACGTGGAGCTCTTGGAGCAGGTGCAGAGGAGGGCCACAAAGATGATCAGAGGGCTGGAGCTCCTCTCCTATGAAGAAAGGTTGAGGGAACTGGGCTTGTTTAGCTGGGAAAAGAGAAGGCTCCGGGGAGACCTCATTGTGGCCTTCCAGTACTTGAAGGGAGCGTATAAACAGGAGGGGGAGCGACTGTTTACGAGGGTGGATAGCGACAGGACAAGGGGGAATGGTTTTAAACTAAGACAGGGGAGGTTTAGGTTAGAGATTAGGAGAAAGTTTTTCACCCCAGGGGTGGTGGCACACTGGAACAGGTTGCCCAGGGAGGTTGTGGATGCCCCATCCCTGGAGGCATTCAAGGCCAGGCTGGATGTGGCTCTGAGCGCGGCCCTGCATATGGCGGGGGGGTTGGAACCAGATGATCACTATGGTCCTTTTCAACCCAGGCCCTTCTATGATTCTATGATTCTATGAAACTACTTTGAATGAAAAGCTTGTAGATGGGAGGATTTTATCTGCACATGCCTCAGAGAATTCAACCTGCCCGGCTATGGCAGCAACCCAGAGAATGAGACTTTGTCATGTTAAGTATTGAATAGATGATAACACCCTCTTATGAACAGATATGGATAGCTACCTCCAAGAATTTTACTCAGCTGAATACCATCATTGTAAAGGGGATCTTTTTTCTTTTTCTGATCTGTGAGAGAAATATACTGTGTCAGTCTAGTCTGAAACTTGTAGATGTTAATGATCAAAAAAGCCTGTTAGATTGCTTCTAGTCCAGGTCCTCAAGGTCCTCGTTAGAGCATTACTTACAGTCTATATTCCATAATTTTATATCATTCAATATTTGACCCCAGTCTAACAGATCTCACTATTAGTAATCTTTTTGTGTTGTAGCAACTCACTATTCTGTTGTCTTTTCCATCAAATTCCTCTTAGTAACTCTATGACTGCAGAAAACGTAGGATCTCTGTTTATGAGCTTAACTGGAGTCCCAGCACAGAAGCAGGATGAATCATACCTATACTGACCAGAAGTAACGCTGCTCTGATCACCTCTTTAAGATACTCAATGGTATTTTTTAAAGGGGTGTAAGGTAGGTGGAAGCACCCCCATCCTGCAGAAGGCTGTGTGGCTGGGTCAAGAACTGGGACGTGAGAAGGCCTGACATCTCCCTTGCTACGGTGCTGGGAATGATTTTGTTCTCAGGGTTGCAGCTTGACAGGAAGAGACAGGGAAAATCTGGTGTCCTGACAAAACTTCAGGAAAAAAATAACATCCTTATATTTTGTCAGATTGCCAAGACAGCCCCTGTGCTCTGGGACTATCAAGCCAAGCTGGACATCTGGGATGGGGATTCATCTGACAGAATGAGGGTGACTACATCGGAGTTAGTCACTCCAGGCTTTCTTCAGAGCCTGCGGGGAGAAAAGGGTATTTCCAGGGCATGATTCATCTTATTCTAAAGCAGTTGTCTAAAACTAGATTACACTAATTGTGCCCCAAATATGCCCAGGTTTTGCTGCTGAACTAGTTAGCACATTCCCATGTTCTACCATCCTGACACCAGAAAAAAAAAAAAAAAGGTCTATTATAAATATCTACTGTAAAAATTAAGACTTACTTCTTGCTTTCCCCCATGGTCACAAAAGAACAATAGGTCATGAGACTCTTAACAACAAACCTTTAAGTATCAGACAACAGTTAATCATGTCCCTGTGTCTTCTAGACGAAATAAACTTTTTTTTGCCCCCCCCAACTGCTCCTCACAGGACATGTTTCTTAATTTCTTATCATTCCCACTGTTTTCTTCAAACTTTCTTCAGCTTGACTTCAACATTTAACACATTCTGTACTGTTGTAATAACTCAGGCTAAATAATATCTCTTATTGTTCACACCGCAGCCCCTGCTTCAGTTATCTCCTTTAGTCTCATACTATAAACATTAAGTCTTTTTAAGTATTGAGTCTCAAAATATGCTTTGAGCTATGTAAATCTCTGGTCTTTCCTCTTGCATTTGTATTCATACAAAACTTCAAAAATGAAGCGAAACTGAAAAACTCAATAATTCCTTGCTGTACTTGGCACTTGCACTTGCACTGTTATGGTGTTGACGCTGGCAGTCCAGCAAAGAGGAGGCAAAATAATGAGATTAGCAGCAGTGCCTTCGACTCCAAATGCCTTCCAGGATATTGGCTGCACTTGGGTTTGAATTTACATCTCAGAAGGAGACAGATTTAGATTTCAATCATCAGATCTCTGTGAGAAATTTCTCTCCTACTCCCTGTGCCTTTGTGATTTTTCTAGATTGTAGTTAATGAACACACATAGATTTAATACTAGTGGTGACAAGTGAAGACAGTGAGCTGTAGCATAATGAGAAGCAGGAAGTAGTTCCACACAAGTTCTATGAATGAAAATGTGTGTGGATGTTCATATTTCACAGATGGAGCACAAAACCATGAAGCTCAGTAGAAATAAATATTTCTGGATTATACCTCCTAAAAACCCCCTTCTGTGAACAGACACTAGCCAGAAATGCCCTCCAGAAATCACAGGCGTGGGTCAAGTTTACATTGCTCTTCTGTTCTACATAGCCATGGTGTTGATTTCAGTGGGATCAAGGATTTGAAAGAGCTTTAGATTTATGGATGCAGGGCACTGATTCCTCACCTTACTTACCTCCCGTGTGGGGTTCCAAATGGGAGAAAGGCATATATTCATTTCTGTAAAACTACCCTGAATCACAAGTAGTTTTTTGCTTTATTTTAAATTGAGGCCATATTTCTTTGAAGTGAGCATGGGTGTTTTTGTGGTTTGATTTCAGTGTTTTCTCATAGGTGCTGTTCACCAGTCCAAAAATTAGGTGTTTTTTTTAACTGCCACTGCCCTGAATAGGCTCGCCCTGGGGACCAATATAGCATATGGCACCAAAATGCAGTGAGAAAAAAAAAAAAGTGAGCTTATTTTCATTTTGTGTCTGTGGCCCATACCACATCACATACGATATGAGAAACATTAACCAGCAAAAACCTGTGCGGGCAAGGCTGAAAGATCGAAACAGGCAGTCAGATGGTGCCCTAACCTTCCTGGGCTTGTCTGGACTCCCGCTATTCAATGCAAATGAGGTCATTACATGTATGGAGATAGTGGTGTGATCCTACCACGTATCTTAGTCTTCCTTCATGGAGTTAAAACCAGCCAAATATTTTGAGGGGACCTGGTGCCCTGAAGGCAACCACTAACTATCGCAGTACAATTTTCAGGGTAGTCACTCACATGTGCAGGCTTGTGTGCTACAGAGCACAGCCAGCAAAAGTGAATAAGATGTTTGATCCCTGAGATACAAGCACTCTGCTGCTGACCGGGGGAAAAGAGAAAGGGCAGCTAGAAAACAAGAGCACAGAAAAAGAACTCAATCAAAAAAAAAAAAAAAAAAGAAGTAAAACTAAATCAAACAGAAATACTTACAGCAACAAAACTCTGTTCTCTTCTCCCCTCCCCAACAACAGCAACAAAGAAAAAAAATGGGGTGGAAGCAGAGACAAATAGAAAACATGCTTTGCCCTACATTTCTTCTTGCTAGAAAAGTGGTGCTACATTTCTCTTTGCTAGAAGTGTGGTGCTACAGCAGGCAGTGCCTGGTCTTTAAACCTCTTTTCTCACCATATTTTGTGGCGGCTCAGCCTTTTTTATCCTTCTCAAGGCCCAAGCCATGTCTTCTCTTCTCAAGCCCTTGATTCCTATTCTTTTTTTCTTCATAAATCCTTGGCTTTACTTCTTCCAAATGTCAACAATTTGTACTGTGATCTATTCACGTGGTTGACACTGACTTGGGAAAGCAGGTTTCCTTATGATGGCCGAGCAAACATTTTTCAGGATATCAGATGTAATCAAAATAGTGAAATGATAACATAAAAGTCTGGGGATTATTTGTATTTCTACTGCTTTTAGCTGTGTCTCCATATGTCTCAACATCTGTTGTTTAGTAGACGTTACATGCTCCTTGGGCAGTAAGACAAATTCATCGGTTATATTTGTACTCTAACCAAAGGGCCATGTGTTTTTACATGTATCTTAGAATTCATAGATGCATGTAGTCAATAACAAATCATGTTGGGCCTTCTGCTATTTAAAACCTCAGAAACATCTTATGGTGAGGTTTTGATCAGATTTATCACATTCTTTGGAAGAACAAATTTAATCTGCCTAGAAAGACAGCTTCTTCAATAAGGATTACTGAAGATTTCCTTAAATGCTTGTTTAAAGACAAGAGACGTATGTCTACCATCATAATGGCTATCAGTGAATCATAGGGCTATGGAGAGATGAACTACTAAAATGTACATGAGAAAGCCCAACTTCCCAAGGCTTTTTTTCTACCTTGTAGAGATTCACTATCAAATTCATGTCTGTAACATTCACACATGAATTAGAAGATCTCAGGTCTAGGCATCTATGAAGTGCACTATTCCTGGGCAAAAATTTATAGGGATGCACAGATGCACATCATCATCTTGAAAAAAGCCCAGATGAGCACAAAATTTAACCAGTCTTTCTAAGAGTTGCTGATTATAGTGGTCATTCTCTTCTTATCTGCTGCAATGGTTTGAACTTTAAAAATGTAATTTGCCCATAACTGTCGTGAAGCCTTTGGGAAAACACTGAGAGATTTCCATGAGTTTTGTAATAATTGAACAACAGAGTTGAATCTGACACAGCCCTTTTAAAAAGCCTGTCCTTGCAATCTTTAAGCTGCCCATGTTTCTATCTGTACCTTCTCTCTGATTTCTCTTAAGAACTGGAAACATTCTTTCTGTAAAAGAGGTGACATAAGCTCCTTTTTTACTATCTACCTAAAGAAATATGATTGTTTGAAGACAGGCTCCAGAAAAGGTAGGTAAGGGAACAGATGATATAATTTTGTCAGAGCACCATTTTCTATGTTGTATGCATGCTTGCTATTGCCTCTTTCTAAGTGCATGGAAGGTATGCTTCCTTTGCAAGAGCAGTGTCTGAAAAGAATGTTTTACAGCTTTTTCTGATTTCAGTTCTTATGCCTTTTTCAACTTTAAACCTTTAGAAAAAGGTACCTCTTGCTCCCTGTTTGTTCTCAATGCACCTGTGCAAGAAGAAGATATATAGCCAATGATTAGACCTGTTTACTTACACTCAGATGGACACAAAATCTGAATAGATCATGCTGCTCTAGGAAGCTAGGATCCTTACTCTATTTGTCCACGCATAACTTCTAATCACAGACTGCCATTAAAAGAAGATGTCTGATTGCATTAACGAAAATGAAATGTTTTGAGCTGCCGTTTGGTTTTGGTTTTGTTTTTTTCATACAAAGGATGTAATTGAAATTCAGACATGGTGTTTAATCTGATTTTGGACAAGTGACAGCTTTTGTTTGCAGCAAGCATAATCCTATATTTTTCCCTCAGAAAGCAGAAATTTACAAATTTTGAAAACAAGATAGAAGCTCCAGTGCCTGGAGATTGTAAAAATAGTTCCTGTAGTTTCTGGCTGCTATGAAGAGAAAACTCCAGCAAGTCAAAGAGCCAAGCACAAGCACATCTGTCCCTGAAAAGCTCACACCAAGGTCTTTACAGTTCCATTAGTCTAACTAGGACAGTGAGGTTTTATTGCTGCATATTCTTCGCGCCAGATTGATTCGAAAAAATCCAGTAATACAATTCAGTTTGGAGTTTCTGTGATAATGAGACTGATGTGCGTGAGCTGGGACTTATATCACTCCTCCATGTTGACAGAACTACCCCCACTCCATTGATAAGTGCTTTGCCAGTGATACCAACAAGCATTTAAAGCCACCGGCAAGTATTTTGAAAAAAATCCACATCTACCAAACACTATAGGGCTGCCAGCAAACAAAACTTGTGGTATTTTGGGGGAATGGTACAAGAGAAATAGGGCAGGAAGATGTGTTCGTTTTTTGTGGATTTATAATATGATCTGCCCAAGTGGATGTGATAGGAAGTGCTAGGATCTTCCAACACAGTTTTCAATGTAAGCATGCGTTTTCTCTTGGCTCTTCTTAACTCTGCTGTAAACTAACTGTAAAGTATCCCTACTTCTATGTTCACAGAATGGTTTGGGTTGGAAGGGACCTTAGAGTTCATCCAGTTCCAACACTCACATGTTCTGGACCATCCTTTAATATTTTTTCACATTAACATTCATGCCCTTCCCTTTCCTCCTTTCTTTGAATTGATTAGTCTGTTTATATGATTAACTGGTGAGCATATATCAGTGACTCGCAAGTCTTCCCTTCCCCTCCATTCTTAGCCTTTGACATCATCCCTCCATTTTGGTCTATCTGTCTGACAAGTCTTCAATATCCAGCTATCAGATTGCATTTAGTATGAATTGGATAAAACTCCTAACGTTTTTCTGAGTCCTTGGTTCCTCTCACTCATTCTAGCCATTGATACTAGCATGGCATTCATATTGCTGGATCTGTAGTCCATTTGGTCTCCCTGATTACTTGTATCTAAACCGTTGTTTTCTGAAATTAATTTTTAAAGATCTGATCTTGCCTTTTAGACACCACACCTGGAAGTCCCAACCAGAGCCCTATCATACCCTGTTTTGTCACTTCTTCCTTCTGATTTGTTTCCTCCATATGTGTAACAACATGATACAAGCATTACTTCTTTTTCCCCCCATGTCTCCATTTCATCCAGAGCCTAATACAAGGAGAGAGGTCATCCCAGAAAGCAAGGAGCATTTAGGCGCTGAAGTTTGGTGCTCTGCCTCTCTCTCCAGTGGCTGTGGAGAAAGGGCAAGGAAAGCATCAGTGTGACCAGTTCCCAAAATCTCCGTTAAACTCATCAGTGGTGGCTCACAGGGCAAATTACTGCTCTTGGTTGCATTCTTGAGGCCACAGCTTTACCTTCGACCTGTTCCTTTCTTGGCAAGTTGCTCATATACTCAGGTAGTCTCATGTCTCCTTTTGTCCACTGGTCTTGTGTCCACTCATGCATGTTGCAGCACCTACCAAGCTAGTTCATAGAAGTTAGAAGAGCAAAAACCAAGATCATCTGTGAGAGAAACAGTTCACAGCAGAGACAGAAGGATTTAATTAAAATTGGGATGACTAATCAGGAATCGGGCTCTATTTGAACAAAACCCAATTTTTCACACAGGCTGGCAGTTTTCTGGAATTACAGATTTTCAGGGGAATGTTCCATGAAATAGTCCTGGAAGATTTTATGGTTCGCTGCTTGCACCTCCCTGTCCCGAGAGAGTAGAAGAGATTTCACAAGCATATACTCCATGGTAGCATCGGGGGGCATGTGGCATACAGGTGTCAGCAGTCCTGGTCAGAAACCAAACAGAGATGGGCAACAGAAAGAAACAGGACTGTGTGAAATGAGTATAGTGCTGATCACATATTACATTACTCTGAAACAGAGAAATTACTGCTCCTGAAAATACAACTTGTGGAAGGCTTAATCACCACGTATAGTTTATTTATGGAAATGCAATCTGTTTGGAGTCTGCTGGAGATTACAGAATATCCAGTCCATTTTTTCGCAGATTTCAACACACTGAAGTTAATGAGCTATATTAATTTCTCCAAGAGACAAATGTGGCCTCTAGAGCACCTCCACAGACGTTATCCTAACTGCTCGTGTAAAGCAAGCATTTACTGATAACGTGCATGCTGCTTTGTAGATAAAGAAAACAGTTCAACTCAAAAGCATAACTGATGAAAGAACAATAAAATTCTTCTGGTATTTTCACTGTAACAAACTTTCTCTGGATTTATGCATGTGAAGCCCAGACTTATTGTTAGGAAGCAATCAAAATTAGTGCCATCTATGCCTTGATTGTTTATATGTTTATTTTCTCTTGCTTTTAAATCTGGCCTGAGCACTGTTTTAAAAACTGTATCTGATCTGAAGTTGTCTCTTTCTTATTAGAATGTTTGGAATAGAAAAGCAAGCAAGCTAGTAAACAACAGTTTTATTTCTTCTTAATGAGTTTCACCAAACTAACCAGTTTAAGTAAAACATACGTTATTATAGGTATATACAAGTGGAACGAATGAAGTTACATAAGCAGGCTGTGTGTATTCTAGAGCATATTCAGCACCAGTGTGCAGAGTTTAAGAACAAATATGAGTACAGTGTTAAGAACATCAAAAATTATTGTTGAGATACCATATCTCCATATGTAGACAGCAGGCAAATTCCACCATCTGAAAACTGAAGGATGTACTGCCTCTCTACCCTTTTGTCAACTGCCACTGTTAAACTGTGTGTGTTGCAGCATTAGGATCGCTGCAGTCACGGTAATCACTGGTAAGGGACACTGCTAGGAAGGAGCTCCAGATCAAAGCTCTTTGTAATACCCCTTAGTAAGTTTCTGTAAGGCCTGCTGCTTGTGGAGGCTCTTGGGAATGCAACAGATCTGTACTGAACTTCAGAAACAACTGAAGTATCTGAGGTAACACAAGATATTTTCAAAGGCAATGATTTGTTATCGTAAGGGAAAGTTCTTAACAATTGCAGCATTCATAGTATGTCTATAAATAGAAATGTGTATATTTTTGTTCACTTCCCTCTGACAGGGTGATAGCATCGAGAATAGCAGTTGCTCATGTGGTTCCAGAGCTCCCTTGTGTGTTATTCTACTGCCTTTCCTGTCTTGCTAATACAAAAGGGTGTGGAGGTGATCGAAGAGGCCCTATCATCCCTTTCCCTTTTCACTTCTGTTAGCATTATAACTTGAAAAATAGAACAGGCACATTCTGTTTTTTAAAAAGCAGCCCATAATTTTGGATAGCTCAGTGTCTGGATTATTTTTCTTATGTATCTGTGATAAACTGAGAATTTTTGCCACTAAATTACAGTTCCTTCTGGAAAATCTGGCTGCAGTACTTGGAAGCCCACCTACTGCATACTTGAAACGTTGTGACTAAGTTCCAACTGTATATTGTGGTGATACAGCACATGCAACACATTCTTTTGAGTTTTAATTTTGCTTTATCTATAGCATTTGAGGTACTTGCAGAAGTATGAGATAAGAAAGCAGCCTTTTGTATTTAAACAAATCCCAGAGGGATCTCATATCTAGAGCTAAAGCGGAGCGTGGTAAAAGATTTTGGTCCCATTCCAACTCTTTTGTGACACATTCAGGTTATATGGAGCCAATTAGATACGCTGCATGGCAAATGTTGACTTCTAGCCAATAGAGCTGTGTTGCTCAAAGAAGTCTGTGTTAAAGGCTTTTGCAGAAGTTGGAACACACTATGGGAATCTCATCCTAGTCAATGAGGGATTCAAACCTTCCTCAAAAAATATTAATGGAAATAGTTGTCCGGAGATTTCCCAGAAGATTTAAAGACTTTTCCCCTCCTCTAATAAAACAGTTGTTGAAAAACTGCAGACCTTGCAGTGTTCAGAATCAAGAAAATACTCAGCAGATGCTGTTTCTGTCCCAAAGTGAGAAGCTCATGGCTTTTTTTGGCAGCCCCCTGCCTGTGTTGGTGGAGTTCACACAGCCTTTCTGAAAGGATGCTCTAAGGTGGAGTGGGCTCCAGAGGAAGTGTGCATCATGGGGGATGACACACTCCAGTCCTGCGAGAGAGCTGAACTTGCCCTGCTGCTCGACACTTACTGTTGGCCAGCACTGCTGTGCTGGCTGTCTGAAGAAATGTTTGTTTGTTCTGTGGTGAGAAACGAACTACATTCGTTGTCAGTCAAAGCAGAGCTTCTGGTGATAGAACGGAAATGCACCAGCCTGACACCAGACCCTCAGCACCCATTTCATGCCTCCCCTCCACACAGAAGGCTCTGCCAGACCTCAGCAGTACAGCACTTGAGTGCAAAGCTTTTGGCAGATATCAGGTGCATGGATAAGGAATGGCTGGTAATGGAGGTACTCGAGTGAAGGTGACTGACAATCTCGGTGGGAGGGCAGAAGCAGTGCAGAGGGAGTCCCCATCCCCTTTGTACCAGTCAGTCCAACCAGCTCAATTTTGCTGCCCTCTCCCCAACAGATTTTTAGCTGATTCCTCACTGTGGTGACACCAATCCAGATAACTACAGCATACCACCAGATACCCAGCATTGTTCCATGTTTCCTGTAATGGTGAATGAGCATTTCTACAAAACCTTGTACTGTGTCATATGTACGTACCACATGAGCTCAAGTTTTCTGCATTGTGTGGAATAGACTCACACAGCAATAAACTGGCTATTCATCAGTGGCCTAAATAAGTACCTTGTTTTTCACATCACAGCATGGCCATCTTTGTCCATTTTGGCAGCTCTTTCTGACAATTACTTCAAACTCTCTTTAACTATGTTTTGAGGCTGGAGTGTGGAACCACTGAAAAACACTGTGTATTTTGCAGAGATGGGGTGCCGTCTTATCCCCTGCTGGAGGACCTTCAAATCTAAGGGCATGGATTTCTTCCTCTGTTCTGATCTGATCTAAAAAACCTTACAACCTAGCAAAGACTCTATCAGGCATACTTTGTCTTACATATAAGACGTATCTACACAGAGAGACACACAGCTTTTATTTCTATCTATGTACATCAAAAGAACTCCAGTGAAGCTGAATGGTACAAATGCTATCAGGACTTTCCCCTTTCCATTTCCTGTTCTTTTGTATCTGTATGTCAGCTCTGGGAAGCTCTTCGCCTGCTGGCCACAATAAAGCTCCTAGCACTTGGTCATACGGACATGACATCTATTTTTTCAGCTTTTTTTTTTCCCAAATGATATTCTGTGGCTGTTATTCTTCTTGCATTTCTGTATCATTCATGTGAAGGAACAGAAAAGATACTTTGTACTACTTTCTGTGCTTGACATGGTGGCACTGTGTTGAAGGAGTATCTTGCTCTCATTTAGCCCAGTGGAATCTGCAAGGACTGGTACTAGTCAACTTATTCAGCACAGAAGAAATGAAAGCCTTGTATTACAACCCTGAAGCCAATGGCTAGCCATATAACACAGCTTGCACCAGCTCGCATATGCACCAGGGTACACACATGCAGGGAGTAAATTTCTGTGACGGTATTTCTGATGTGTATCTGGAATTGAAAAACTCCATATACAAAGGCTGCTTCTGGAAATTCGACCTAAAATTTCTTTTAAGGTAAAAAAAAGAATATCAGCAAAACACTGACTCGTCTTGTATTAGGAAAAAATCAAAATGGCAACAGTCATGGCATTTCCCAGAATTGTGATATCCTTCCTGACAGTACTTCTTCAACAGCAACATCTCCACCTGAGTGTACAAAAAACCCTGAAGCTTTTATTTCATATTTTGAAATAAGATTTCCTACTTCATTTGACTTCTTTTTCTTTAGTATTCACCAATTTTCTTTTTAAAAAAGAATATGTTATGTAAAAACAAAACTCTTTTAAAGTATTTCAAGAGATAAAAAGTCAGAGCCAACTTCTATCAAAGGAAGAAAATGAAATGAGCAACTCAAGGGATCTGGCCGTTTTCCTCCAATGCTGCACCAGCCACTGAAACAGTACAAGTGTACACTATAATTCCCAGTTTAAGTAGAGAGGACAAGTTCAGAACTGTATCATTTAGCAAACGGAAAATGGCCAACCATATAGTGGAAGCTGGTATACATTGTCACTAAAGCTGCTTACAAATCATACATTTCCAAATAGTTATGTGCTGTCTGCTAGTGGTTCATGTGGTCTGGATTAAAACAAAATTGCCTGCGTCTGCATTTTATCAGATCTTTTTGATCTTCGAACATGCAGGGCCAACAAAAAAATAAATTGCTGAACTGTTAAGTCTGCTATGGGAGAAATACAGACTGTATGTGTAAATACAGTGTGATGCAGTTTTGATTTACTGACATGGTTCTCCTGGACCAGTTTCCATCAAAGATAGACAATAAGAATAAATATTCTTTCAGCGTGACACCTAAAACTTAATTACAATAAAGAACAGTATCTAAAAAAGGTGGAAATAGAGCGAGCTTTTCCTTCAACATGTTTGTTATGCTTCTCATTGGTTCAAAAACCACACAGAGATTCATCATACCATTAGAAAGTTTCACTTCTTTTGTACTACTTTCTACTTTCCTTTATAGCAGAGGAAGAGTTAGAATTCCCTGAAACACTTCTGCTGCCCTTGAATTGTGAAGCAAGCACCACAGTAGGAACTTCAGGGGTTTTTTTGTGATGTTTTCAGCCTAAAGCAGACTTGCAATGTTGTAACGCAGTGGGGCAGGCGGAGGGCAGCAGCAAGGAAACTGCAGCTATCCCTACCCAGGGAGGAGGTGGTCCATGTCCTCACATGCGTGCAGGGAGGGAGAGCGAGTGCCAGCTGCTGTACAGCCTCCTGTCAAGATCTCATTCTCAATGTTGCTGTTACATTTTTAGGTTACATTCCCACAAATCACTGTTTTCCTAAGCTCCTGACTACCAGCTATGAAGAAAACACAGTAAGTGGCATACCTCTACACAGCATCATGAAAATAAATGTGGTTTTATGTTGTGGCAGTTGTTTGTGTAGGAATAAGTATAGCAACAGCAGAGACAGCCTGTGAAACAAGCCCAGCACAGGACCCAGGGTGTTCTGCTGAAGGTCGTAGCCCAAGCATATGTCATATAGGACATGGTAGTCTCAGTAAGGAATTCACTTCTCAGGAAACCCTTCATGCCTTTTCTTTTACACTTTCTCACATGGAGCAGGAATTTCTTTCATGTCCTTGTCCCTTTACCAAGACAGTATTCAACTAAGACATCTGGCACTCTGTGCCCTGTGCACCCTGGGGAACTTTGCAGTGTTGCCTTTTAATGTGTTTTTTTTCTAGTAGAAACTCTGGCTGATTACATGTAAGTTGTTGCCACATCATAAAACTACTTATTAGGGACTATTGCTTCATTAATATTACTAGTACTATCAAATGTGATATTACGACATTATCCTGGCCTATTCTCACGTGCTGGTTTAATTAAGGCATTTGTTTGCTTTACTGTTATTACTTCCTGTACCAGGAAACCAAATGCACTCTAAAGATGTTAACAATGGATTCAAAGTCACTCATATGCAGCTTGAGGGAATAATTTTTAAAAGTCCATTAAAGGGATAGCAGTAGTTTCATACATTTTTCTGTTATTTCCCTAGAAGGAATCAACTTGATTGCCTGGCTTTGTCTGCAGCATATGCTGATATTTGTTTACACTGGCTGTTTGCCTACACAGCTCAATTTCCTATATTTCCAACACAAAAGTAAACCTAATGATACTCTATAGCATGGCCTACTGCAGCCGAAGGACCAGCTCAATTACTGAGCTCAGCTGGAGAAATTCCAGCAAAAAATCAAATTCTCTTTGAACCTCCAGAGCACAGTTACAGAGCTGCAGTCATGCAGGAAATCCCCTTGCACGTGAATCCCACAGAAACCACCTGGCAGTCCTGTAGTCGGAGTGATTTCGGAAGGATGCCCCGTTTTGCGTGCCCTTGCCTAGGGAAGCATTGTCCCACCTCTGTGGGTTGGGACTGCCAGCAGTTTTGCCTGTGGCTGAGTGATTGCCAGGGAGTTTAGGGCGGGATTCTTCCCATACAGCCACTCACAGAACAAGCAGGCAGATTAGAAAGCCAGAAACCAGGGGCTTTCCCTTGCCCTGCCCTTCACTGGGGTCTTCTGTAAAGTGGTGGCTGCAGGGAATCATTGCAAACCGCACTTTGTCTCTCCATGGCTGCCTGCATGATGGTCTCCTGTGGCAGGCGTGGGCAAAAAATGGAAGACAGGACTTTCTAGCACCACCAGAGCAGGCATTGGCATAGAAAAAGTGTTAAGGCAAAAGTGACAATACTCTACTCCCTCGTAAGAAAATGACTGGGAGATATAGCCCAGTGACTCTGACAGGAACACCAAGGGAAAACTTATTTTTCAGGGAGTGTCCCTGAGCCTCACACCACTGAGATGACAGGGTCTGAGCACCTGCACCAGGACATTTGGCTGTTGTTGCTGGCTTGTCCAAGAACCCCACATGTGATGACTGGAAATGCCACGGAGGTTTATTTTCATAAGGATGTACTGACCAGATATAAAGGAGAGAACATTGCTCACAAATGAAATGCAGCTTGCAACCAAGATCCTAATGAGACACAGCTGGCTGCTGGTCTGAAGGGCTGGTATGTGCACTAATTACATCATGATGAAGCATCCTCGCTGATATGTCTCCACGCTCCTTTCAGTACACAGAGCACAACTAGCGAAGCCTATATATAGCAAAAAAAGAGTCTGCTAACTCCCTAATTTATCAGAATAAAGTAAATTGTAGAAGAACAGATCACTATCACAATACACAGAGATGTGCCTGACCTCCAACCTTGTAATCAGGTGATGAACTGAGACAGCAATTATCTCTCCCATGTGCTAAGGCAGTCACCCAAAGAAAAAGGTTTTCAGTGATCCTGCCTCTGGCAGCTGTGGCTGTGTGCCAGTCTCCCAGCTAAACCTTATCTTCCATCCTATCACAACTTGTGACCTCCATAGTGATGGTCTTGCTGCACCTTTTATTTTTTCACAAACTCATGCAGGGCCTGGACTGCTACACCTGGTGAGAGCTAAGAAAAGGTAGTGGTCCAGAAAAGTTGCCCCTACAAAACAGTAAAAGTGCCAGTTATACTGGAGCACCATCTACTGTCTACCAAGTATTTGTTAACACTTGTGTGTTCAAGCACCTCTCTCTTACACCAAAAACTGTCTCTGACTACCTTCCTCTGAACTTTCTGCCTGCTGCCTGCTGGATCTTGTCTCTGTACACTCATCTTCTGACAACAAGCATGTGTATGTGTGTGCATCTCTGTGGCAGAGGACTCACAAAAAGCAAGGCCTGTGTGTGCATGATCTGCAGGATACAAAGATGGATAGGACCGAATTAGGGCAACCCTTGCATCAGGCACAACAGGTGAGGTCCCACATGTACAAAGACAGTGGTACTCACCTCTCATCCAGCCAGGCTACTCTAAAAGCAAAAGTTTTCCATACATCTATGAGAAAAAACAGCATTATTTCTCCTCCCTTTCCTGCAGGGCAACAAGGGTGCAAGGCATGGAGCAAAAGAAAATCTTCTGGACTAATATTTCAGACTTTCCACAAGTTCAGGCAAACATTGCTACATCAATTAGACTAGTTGCATCCATTAAAACTAATTATAGCAGTACTTTAAAGACTTTTGGCAATGACAGTATTAGGAGTTTACGAATCTGAAGCAAAATTTTGATGTAAAGTCCCAGGACCTCTGGTTCTAAACGGTGGCCTGTAATGCTTATCTTTTACCACCTAATTGCAAGAAAGTTGGGAGGGGATAAAATGAGTGTATGGTGGGAAAGAAGAAAAAAGGAGATGGTGGCTATCAGAGGTAGAAAACAACAGTTAAAACCAGAATACAAAGTCTAAAGAGAGAAAAAAAACTAAATTAATGAGAAAAATACTACACAATATAGAGAAAACTCTTGAGAGAAATTTACATCTGCAAGAGGGGGGTGAAAGGCTGATTAGAGAGAAAATAGTAAGGGAGAAGATAAAGTAGGAGCAAGAAATAAATAAATAACGAGTGTAGAAAATGTATTACAAGAACAAACGCAGAGAAGAACTTCGTTTGTATGAGGTACCAAGTCAAGACAGCAAGTGTTTAACAACAACGTAGTCTGCTCCTCCGTTAGGTCAGAAATGTACATGTAGGTGCAAAAATTCAGCAATTTCATTTCACAAATGAAAAGTTTACTGTCTCAATCATACATTTCACTGTGTACCTTAGACACCTTCAATTAAAATAAATCTTTGTTCTTGGGCCTTCTTGAATTTTTTTAAAAATAAAGTTGCACATACACATGTGAAGCTGTAAATGAGTATGGTTTTCATTGTGTGGTATTACAGTGTGACCTCTCTGATAGAGCTCTAAAGTATTTTCTGTAAAATCTACCATCAGTTAGAAGTGTAACTGTTCAAGGCTGGAAGCAAGAGTCAAGCAGTGAACATATTTCTTTTCCAACAGTTTTTAGTAGACAAAAGCTCCTGGCCTGTCTGCCTGCCTGGAGAGCAGCTCTGTGCATATCTGTGGGACCATAACTGCTCTGTTTCCCATTTAGAGTGTTAAAGCTGTTACAAACAATTTCTATTTACTTACATTGGTCACTGCTGAAATAAGTGAGGGTTTTATCATTGCCTTCTGTGGATTTGGCCCTTGGAGTGGGTTTGGAGAACAAGATGAGATGAACTTGCTGTAGAAGTAAGCCGAACCAAACAGCCAGTGTCCAAGATTTTCCAAACAAAAAAGAAGTGTTTAAACTTTTATTGGAAAAAGAGGGCAATTTGCTGCTCCCAGTGCTGCTCATATTTCTAATGACCTCCCTCTCAAATGCCATCAATAGTCTGCTGTAACCTGTGCCTTTTGGATGCTGGTCCAGAAACATCACAGGAATTTTTTGGTCTGTCTCTGAACGTGCTGAGAGAAGACAGTGACTGGAGAGGTAGAGGGTGGCTGCTGAGGGTTAGGACAGAAAGCCTGAGCTCTCTCTGTCAGATGGAGGCAGAGGAGTAATGCAGCAATTTAGCATTAATTCAGCATGTCTCAGAGCCCCAACTGGGAAACTCTCTGAGTTCAGAGCTGTGTGGTACTTGACACAGTTTTTTCTAAGTGTATTTTATTGTGCTGCAAATGTAATCTGTTTAGTTTGGAAATATAACTATATCGAGTAATTGTCCAAGCAAATGCAATGGTTTTTCTATCGTTGGAAACTTGCTTTCTGTTCCATGAAAGAGAGCCATTTTTAAAGCTCTGACTGCATCTTGAGTTCTTTCTTACTCTTCCTTGAAAATACCGATGCTGTGCCTCTTTAGAGTGTCCTTGTGTCTGTAAAGTGGCAACAGAAAATAATCTTACCAGACAAATGATGTAGAGGTTTAGACAAGGTCTATTTGTGGGCTTAACTGATTGTCAGCAGCAGCAGCAACACAAACTGCAAAACCTCTTTTGTCAAAGAAAGGTTATCTGAAGGTCACTGGGTTTAGAAAAGAACACATCACTCTCTTCTTCCGCCCCCTTGCACTTTGCTCTGGCACATACTGTTGTAGATAGATGTTGTCATTTTCAGATAACACCTCTGTGATTGTGTAAATCAAAAAAATCAGTGACACTTTATTTATAATAATTCTGTTATTCAAGGCAAGCCACGTGATTTCGGATGTTCTGGGGCAAGAAATGACATCAGAAATAAATCTCAGATAAAAAAAAGTTTTGGGATGACTGAATGCATGAACCAGAACATCTTCTCCCAGTGTATCACACATCTGAATGTGATCGACTCATATATTTGATGGATATTATTCCATAGGCTTATTGCTCATAATGACACAAAGAACAATTTGGAAATACTGTAGTTTTCCAACTAATAAACCAGGATATTTAACTTAAAAATAGAGAAAAACAAATTCATGGCTAGCTACAAGTCTTCCTGTTTGCACTTCTGAGAACTGATTTTGACTTTCAGTCCAATCATATGGTATAAAGATTACAATGTGAAACTATGATTAAGGCAAACTGATGCCAGCAGCATGGCCTCATTGCGCTTAAGGCTATGATATTTCGAAAGTAGTGGTTTAATCTTGCAATCTCATGCTCTTGGGAACACTTTTAATGATAATTATGGAGTCTGACTAAGTGACAAGTGCTAGATTTCCAGGCAGCGTTATTTTTTTTTCCTGCAGTATGCAGTAATTATATTGCTTTCTATTGAATGGTTCTGTTCGCATTCGCACCTTCCATATGGATAAACATAGGTATCACAGAATGAAGTGCCCAATGTGAAGACAGGAGTTTAATGAGCTTTTTAAAGAACTGGACACCAAGCCACTGAAATCCCAAAGTACACACCACATATTTAGCAGTGCTTGCCCAGGAAGTGTACTTGAGCAGGGACTTGACTGGTGGGCAGACCCTGATTGCCACAAGGTGATCAAATATCCCCTCAGAGGTGGCTGTGGGCAAGCACTTGTGGGGAAGAGCCTCACTACAAAAATACGTGGCTGTTTTCTCATGTCTCCCCAAGGGCACCGTGGGCGGAGGGCGGGATGAGCTGGCGTTGGTGCTCCTTTCCTTGTGCTCTCCCTGCAGCAGCTGGTGGGAACTGCAGAGGCAGATGAGCGTGTGGATCTGAGGGGTGGTTAGGCAGATGATCTGTCTCACAGATTTACAAAGTAAGAAGAATGCTGGGGACAGCCAGTTTGCTCCCACAGAGAGACTACGTGCACTCAGCTAAAGATCAATGCAAGCTTCACCTCAAAAATTCTCAGTGAGGTTGGGTTTGTCCTAGCACGTTCATCTCTTTCCTGTTGTTCTCATGGACATCTGACAGCAGTCTGCCTCTGTTTTCATGACATAGGTCACAGTACATGTCACAGGGAGACAAGTATAGGACGTAGTACAAAAATGGCCTTTCAGTTGCTCCTTGGGAAGATTATGTTTGTTGTGTGAGTTTCTCAGCTCTCATAGGAAATTGATGAGGGTTTTGTTGGGGTTTTTTGTTGGGGTTTTTTGTTTGGTTGTTTTGGGTTTTTTTATGAGCACATCTGCTTAGCATCTGAATTTCTAAATAACATAAAATTAAATAAAGCAGAGTTAACCCATGTGAGACCGTAAATATGTGGGTACTTAGCACGTGAATTTTCAATTGCTTCAGCTGTTCTATGCTACAACAATGACTATTTCCATACAGCTCTTTATATAAGATATGAAAACACAGGAATGCGGTACTGAGATCAGCATGAGCTGCAGCTTTATACCTCTGTGAACTGCAGTTCAAAACTGTTAGCTTTACAGAGACATCTTCATCAGCTGAAGGGAATAGCAATGATCACTAAGTAGGAATGACTGTAGGAAAAGACGCAAGTATTGATTTCTTGGGACACACATGTACTGGTGATGCAGCTACATAAACTCCAGGCATGAGTTTGCAGATAGCGTTAGTGCTGTTACTGCAGTTTGGAAGATGACTCTCATGTGTCCGGCCTGTGGCTGTGCAAACCCAAGGATGATCTTGAATGTGCATCCAGATGCTGTTGTGGGATCCTCCGTGAAGGTGGACAGCCACTCAACCCCAGGTTCTCATCTCACAGAGAGGCCACAGCATACTCCAGCCCCTCCTTCTCCATGGTGCCCCGGGGCTGGGGGATGCACAGCTGCCAGTGGCCTCCCTGGCAGGCAGCTGCGATGCAGCCAGTGATTTTTAATCAAATGTTTGGGCCAAAAATAATAATGCATTAAATGAACTAAAGATGACCTGTTTATAAACTTGATGATTGGTTTATTTTTCAATGCATCAGTAATGTCTTTTCTGTGTGGGTTTCTTAGATACTTTTGCATTAGAAGAAGTTGCTGGTGAGCATATCAGACTTCAGACTCTAGCTGATACAAACCAACATGCCTTCACTTGTAGTCTGAAGCTTCCGAGACAGCATACACTAATGGAAAATTTGGGCCAAGAAATGTAGAGGAAATAGCTGACAGTGCACTAAAATGCATGCACCTTTCAAAGAGTTACTGGTTTAACTTATTTTCTACTTGTTTCCAAGGGTCCCTGTTAACTCCTACCTCCCCAACAAAGTGCTTAGAGAATTTGTTTCATGACTGTTGCCAAATTGCCAGTTTTCATAGCTAATAATTACCATATGTAAGCAGCAAATATCACCCTTCACATCTTGCGACGACTCAAGCCCGTGACATACTTCACCTACTTCTGATCCCAGACTTTACAACTTAAAACTTCATGACAATTCTAGCAACAATTATATGGAATAAAATAGCTGATACATCAGAGCTGGCTGGGTAAAACCTCTCTCTCCCAAATGCAGTAACAGATTGAGCAAAATTGTCACTGTGGAATATCAATGAAGATGAGAATTTTGCATGCCAATCTATGAAGCTTAATTTTTGACCAGCTACAGGTAACATAAAGTAGAATCTCCATTGTAAAAAGCAATGAGAACAATACATCTTAAAAAAAAAAAGAACAAAATCTCAGTTTATGCGTGGGTTTGGAAAAACCTCAAAAGGCATATTACCCAATCCTCATGTCCAAAATCTGAATACACTAAAAAATGTTGTGATCACAGAATCACAGAATGGTTTGGGTTGGAAGGGACCTTAAAGACCATTGAGTTCCAAGCCCACTGCCATGGGCAGGGACACCCTCCACTAGACCAGGTTGCTCAAAGCCTCATCCGGCCTGGCCTTGAACACCTCCAGGGGTGGGGTATCCACAGCTTCCCTGGGTAACCTGTTCCAGTGTTTCACCACCCTCACAGGAAAAAAAAAATCTTCCTGGTATCCATTCTAAATCTACCCTCTTTCATCTTAAAATCATTACTCCTCATCCTATTGGTACGCTCCCCGATGGAGTGCCTCCCCATCTCTCCTGTAGGCCCCCTTTAAGTACTGGAAGGCTGCTATAAGGTCTCCCTGGAGACTTCTCTTCTCCAGGCTAAGTAACCCCAACTCTCTCAGTCTGTCCACATACGGGAGGTGCTCCAGCCCTCTGGGGCCATCTTTGTGGCCCTCCTTTGGAGTCACTCCAATGGGACCATGTCTTTCCTGTGGGGAGGACGCCAGACCTGGATGCAGTACTCCAGGTGGGGTGTCACTAGAGAGGAGTAGAGGGAGAGAATCACCTCCCTCCACCTGCTGGTCATCCTTCTTTTGATGCAGTTCAGGACACAGTTGGCTTTCTGGGCTGCAGCTGCACACTGCTGGTTCATGTTGAGCTTCTCATCAACCAACACCCCAAACTCTTCTCCTCAGAGGTGCTCTCAATCCATTCTCCACCCACCCTGTATTTGTGCTTGGGGTTGCCTTGACCCACGTGCAGAACCTTGCACTTGTCCTTGTTGAACTTCATGAGGTTTGAATGGGCCCACCATAATGCAAACAGCTTCCTGTTGCTTCGTTCATTTCTGTATGTACACATGTAGAATGAAGAAAGGTTGATTACAGAATTTTATAGCAGCCCTTTAAAAAGCACAGCTATACAAAAATAACAGTATGTTGTTCCTATTCATGTGACAGTCTGTTCTCCAGGCAGGAAATTCTGGCACAAGAGTTCTTCTTTTTGTTTCTCTGTGTACTACTGCTACTTGTGTACACACTGGTTCTGATTTTAATCTTGGAGGTTGTGTGACATTCAACAAACAAAACAAAGGACATGTGCTTACCCATTTGCTTTACACTCTGATTTGTAGAGTCCCCAGAATTCTAGAGGAGTCCCTCAGGACCTACGAGAAATAGGAAACATTTTGTTTTTCCAGATGGTCTTGAAAAACCTATTCTTTTTTGATGATTCATGCTCTATAGATTCAACCACAAAAAGAGATGTCGTCATTTTCAGCTAAACCCCAATGATTCTTTTCTATATGGAAAAGGCTAGCTACTGCAACAGGGGTACAAGCCCCTTGTGCTCACTTTAAGTTTTGATACGGGAACACACATCTTAATGAGCATCAGGATGGGGTTTCTGGGCCAGGAGCAGCCTCTGAGATGGTGCTTGATCCCATGTTCTGTAAAGGTGGCTGCTGGGTCCCCTCTTACCTTGTGTCCGGAGCTATGCCTACTCTGTTTACCCCCTGTACTCCTGAGAAACATCCAGTTGCCTTCACTATTCACCGGGATCCCCTACAGCATTCAGTCTTCCCTTCTTTTTTTTCTTTTTTTTTTTTTCCCCTTCTCCCTGTCTCCTGTGTCATGCTTTGACAGGGCATTTCCCTGCAGTCATCCAAGCTCTTTGCTCTCTGAGTGTTGAGCAAATGGCTGTAAATGGCAGCCTGGCTGTTACGCAGGCTCACTTTACTCTAAAAGAAGAAATATGAGAAAGTATCTCTGCAGATGTTCTCACTACAGCTAGGACACATCAGGCCATATTCTTTAAGATCATTGTCTAGCCTGGCTGGATCTGTCACCTTTGACTTTTTATATACACACGTCTTTCTAAAGACATTTGTCTTTGCAAAGTTGTCCAGATCCCTATCCAACAGCTGGCACTTTGCAGCAGCAGCCACCAAGGGCTGCAAGCCTGCTAAATCATTTTTAGATATTCCCATACAGGGCTGTCGCTTTGTTTGAACCAGTCAGCTGATTCAGCACTGGAACCATGGAAAGGCTGATTAATGGTTTGCTTATTTTACAGACAAGCCAATTGCCTGCTAATATTTCCCTGATGAGCACAGGCTTATTTCTGTGTTGCAGTAAGTTGCTGAGAAATTAAACTTTACATTCCCGGACTGTTTGTTATTATCGTAACAACTACATAAAATGGAGTGCCTATTATTGTATTTAAACCTAGCATGTTGTGCTGTTCATTTATCATGGGTCATAAAATTGACAGAAAAGTTCCGTCAAATTTCATTTTAGGATAATTTTGTAAAGAAATTAATGAAAAAAGTGACTCATTCATTTAAGAATGAAACACAAGATAAAACATGAGGAAAAGCAAAGAAAAGCAAGCAAGCAAGCAAGAAATAAAAAGAAAGAAAGGGAAAAGAAGGAAGGAATAAAAAAAGGAGAGAGGGGAGGAGGCAAAGCATTGGCTGTTTGATACAAGCTGTTATTACAGTTTGTACAGCAAAATGATACTTTCCTAAATAAATAATTGTATTAACTTCTTTTAATGCAGTAGTATTAACTAGCTCTGTTTTTGCTTTACACATTTTTGAAATCTGTTGTCTTGTGTTGGCTCTTTGATGTATGAGTGCAGACTGACCCATACTACAGAAGAAGACAGAATCATAGAATCATAGAATCGTAGAATGGCCTGGGTTGAAAAGGACTTTAAAGATCAATTAGTTCCCACCTCCCTGCTGTGGGCAGGGTTGCCAACCACTAGAGCAGGCTGCCCAGGGCCCCATCCAGCCTGGGCTTGAATGCCTCCAGGGATGGGGCATCCTCAGCTTCTCTGGGCAACCTGTTCCAGTGCCTCACCACCCTCTGAGTGAAAAATTTCCTCCTAATATTTAACCTAAATCTCCCCTCTCTTAGTTTAAAACCATTCCCCCTCATCCTGTCACTATCAAACCCTGTAAACAGTTGCTCTCCCTCCTGTTTATAGGCTCCCTTCAAGTACTGGAAGGCCACAATGAGGTCTCCTCGGAGCCTTCTCTTCTCCAAGCTAAACAAGCCCAGTTCCCTCAACCTTTCTTCATAGGAGAGGTGCTCCAGTCCTCTGGTCATCTTTGTGGCCCTCCTCTGGACTTGTTCCAAGAGCTCCACAACTTTCTTGTGCTGATGGGTTTCAAGTTCATTCTATGGAATGAGTTAAAGACATTCTAAAAATAGAGAGGTTTTCCTTTTTCATCTCTTACAGTCCTGAAAATGAGAGGTATATTTCATAATAATAGTAGAAGATAAAATTTCAGCAAAAGCACACTTTGCTAAAAGAACATGCTTCAGTTGCTTAAACACTTTTGTCTGAAGACTTTATATTGCCTATAATTGCATTTATATTGCATTGCCTATAAATGATGTTTCAGGATTCACTTAAATATAATGATGGAGGAAAAACATACCCTATTCTGCTTACTAAAGTTCATAGCTCTGGATGTTCTCTTCTGGCATACTGACTTTATTTGAGCTTGAAAATTACATGCTAGTCCACATGTTTTCAGGGTTTGAAGATAAATGTTTGACTTTCTCTTAGTAAATAATAGAATCATAGAATCATTAAGGTTGAAAAAAGAACTCAAGGATCATCAAGTCCAACCATCAACCCACATCACCTAACTCACTAAACCATGTCCCTAAGCACCACAGCTACAGGTTTCTTGAACACCTCCAGGGGTGACGACTCCACCACTTCCCTGGGCAGCCTGTTCCAATGCCTGATCATTCTTGCAGTGAAGAAATTTTTTCTAATATCTAGCCTAAACCTCCCCTGGTGCAACTTGAGGCCATTTCCTCTTGTCCTATCATTTGTTACTTTAGAGAAGAGGCCAGCACCCACCTCACTACAACCTCCTTTCTGTGGTTGTGGAGAGTGATAAGGTCTCCTCTCAGCCTCCTCTTCTCTAGACTAAACAACCCCAGCTCCCTCAGCTGCTCCTCATCAGACCTGTGCTCCAGACCCTTCATCAGCTTCATTGCCCTTCTCTGGACCTGCTCCAGCACCTCGGTGTCCTTCTTGTGGTGAGGGGCCCAAAACTGAACACAGGATTCAAGGTGCAGCCTCACCAGTGCCGAGTACAGGGGCACAATCACTTCCCTAGTCCTGCTGGCCACACTATTTCTGATGCAGGCCAGTATGCCGTTGGCCTTCTTGGCCACCTGGGCACACTGCTGGCTCATGTTCAGCCGGCTGTCAACCAGCACCCCCAGGTCCCTCTCTGCTGGGCAGCTTTCCGGCCACTCTCCCCCAAGCCTGTAGCGTTGCAGGGGGTTGTTGTGACCAAAGTGCAGGACCCGGCACTTGGCTTTATTGAACCTCATACAATTGGCCTCAGCCCATCACTCCAGCCTGTCCAGATCCCTCTGCAAAGCCTCTCTACCCTCAAGGAGATCAACACACCCGCTCAGTTTGGTATCATCAGCAAACTTACTGAGGGAGCACTCAATCCCTCTCAAACGCAAAGAGAAAAACAGTAATTCAATTTTTAACCCAAATGGGAAGTACAGGAGGAGGGAGTGGGTCTCATTAATAAAACTTTAGTTCTGTTAGCAGGTTCCCTTATGTTTAAAGAACTTAGAATTACTTAGAAATTACTTAAAAATTAATAGAAATACCAAAGTTCTATTTTAAAGGCATTTGTAGCTCTAAAGGACTGGGAGGCTGGATTTTTATTTTTTTTTTTAAGAACATCAACCATTCAGGCTCTATATACAGTGTGTATATGCCTCCTGAAGCTGTCATTTCGGAAGGCAGGGATGAAAAAAACTACTAATCTCTCTCAAAGCCTAACAGGTTAGTTTTTATCCATATTTACAACTTTCACAACCTGTTGATTACCCTTGGGTCACTCTTCCCACCACTAGCTCCCTCCCTCATATTTGCAAGAACTATGAACTCAAAATCTGAAAATGTCAGGCTCTCTCTAGCCTGTAGAGAATGAATTCCCCTGCAGGGCATCTCTTGCTGGAGTCAGTTCCTATGGAATAAAAAAGTTTTCAGTGCATTTACAATTCTGTACAGGAAGGGTTAGGAGCGGACTCGAGACAAAATGTTTGCTCCTGCAGCATCCCCAACCTTCCTTGTGGGTGCCACATCCCCACAAAAACTTCAGCCCTCTTGAAAACTTTCTCTCTCTGTACTCGGAGACTGAAACAAAGTTGCACCACTGAAGTCTGGAAGAGATGAGATGAAGGAGAGCAGCATGTTTGTCACAGCAGCCGTGGTGGCCCCAAGGACTTTGCTGTCTTTTGTCTCAGAGGAATGTGTATTGGTTTTGCAGTGGAGCTCTTCTATTCACATCTCAGAACAGTGATACAATACGTTTGGATCTGATGAGCAGTCTTGAAAGCCTGACAGCATTATGGTTTAATGTGCTTTATTTTAATTTAGATTTTTTTTCCATATTATGTCCTGGAAAGGAATACCTCTTTGCATTGTATTTTTGTTAAAGCTAACGAATCCAAATAGTTCCATTCATTTCAGTGCTGAGCGCAGGGACAGCCCATCGAGGTATTGACTGCCATCAGCTCTTTCTGTAAACTCCAGGGAACTGAGGACACTCAGTACTTTGCAGAAGTAAGCTCATCGCTACGGCAGGGCCAGTATGAGCCCCACACTGGAGCCTAAGGAAACCTTAATTGTATCAGGCCCATTGATTGCCTTAGCCATAGAAGAATCATTGAGCCACTGAAATGCCATTTGCCTTTGACAGGAACCTCTCAGTCATGCTTAAAACTGGCACAAAGCAGAGGGCTGAAGTTAGAGTTGTTGACAGGCATAGTATCTGATTTTTTGTAGAAGAAATATCACCATAGGCTTCTCAGCTTTCAATGGCCTCAGGGAGGAAGGAGGGTGGCTTTGATTGTAAGAAACTCATCTAAACCTCACTTCTCCTCATTCCTAAACACCCCTTCAGTGTACCTATTTATCCAGTTAAATGTGAAGTCTCTTCCTATGATTCTTCCCCATTGCTTGGAACACACATTTCTGCTCATATAAGCACTTTGATGTACAACATAATCAAGTCTGTAGTTCCCGTGAATTACTCCAGCTGCTTCCCTCCATTTAGTAACCTGGTGGTATAGACACTGCCTCTAGTCCTTCACTTGTCTGAGTCTAGCTTTACTTATGTGTACGCACAGTTCAGGTGAATAAAGCATTTGCAGTCATGACCTAGCTCTGCTACTATTTCCTCAGCCTAGGAACTGATATGTTGAAATCTGGATGTGATGGGAGTGTAATATGTGAAGGGTCTCTGTGTAGCACCACTTGGCAGCTAAAGCACAGAAAATCAAGGTGTTAAGTGGTTTAATTACAATTGAAGCATGAACCATAAAGTGACTACCCTACCCCCCCAAAAAAACCTGTCAAGTGAATCGATTTCCAAAAGTTGACAATTTCTAGGAATTCAGCTTCTCCGAAGTGTCAGAAAACCAAGAACTGGGGAAAATTGGGACATTCCAACTGCCAAACCCTTCTGGAATTGCTAACTATCACTTCCCAAAGACATAGATTATTCTCTTATTAGTCGTCATTTCCTATACAACCCCACCACCACCACAGCCCTCAAGAAATGAGCAAGTAAGTAATAAATCCTGTATTTTAAACAGGAAATGATTCTTCAGCTGGGGATGCCTAGAAAAGAAACAAGCCTCTTTCTCTCAAATGGCACTTAGTGAAATGACTGTGCTCCTCACCCACCCCTAGAGAAGTTTTATGGCTTGACTCTGCTGACTTAACAGCTGTTATCAGACCTATTGGGGCAGGAGAAGGATGTGAATTTAAGGTTATACAAGAGAGGTGGGGATGTGGCTGTTTGTTTAGTTTGGGACTCTGGGGTGTGAAGGGAAGCACCGGGGGCTCTGACCTTGTTGCTTCAGAGATGTTCTTTGCCTCGCCATAGTTCCTGGTGGCAGAATGCATGCTTCTCTCTGCTCCTGATGCACTGAGGGACAGCAGTCCAACCTTATGGGGCAAAGGCGCTGACTACTCTTAGGTCAACAGAAAGAGAAGCAGCTTAGAAAAAGCTCCTTCTTCTGCCTTTCCTTCCCCTCTGAAAACTTCATGCTTTCCTGACATACAGATTACAGGAAAACACAAAAGACTTATGGATACTGTCAATAGGATAAATGGATTCTAACAACGAAAGGCAAGGTAGGAGATAGAGACAATAATTTGATTATGTGATGGATACTGTTTCTGCAAACGATAGGGCTCTGCTGTCAAGTAGAAAGGGGAGAGCTGGAGCAGAGCAGAGCAACTACCTTGCTTATAAATAATGGTGGCAAAAGTAAGCTTGAACCTAAGCTCCTTTGTGCACAAGTCCTGTGGGAAGCAGTGTTTTGAGGTGGATTGAGCATCGCCCTATTAAGTCTGCAGGGACAGGGCTTTTCTCTGCTTGTGCTAAGTTTCCTTGTGGGACAAGGGAGTCAGTCTTGCACTGGCTTGATACAATGGGAGATACATTCTGCGGATCTTGTCTAGGGCTGATCCTCTGTCACTCATCCTAGTACTTTGATGGCATTATTATGCCATACCTCTGTGCCACATTCTGAATCTTTTCCTAGGTGGTAGCTTACAAGTAAAGTCTTAAACATATCCTTGTGTCTTCCCACAGCTTTGTCATATTAAGTAAATTTAAAATGCAGATGATAAACTATTCACAGTAGCCAGTTAGTTCAAATACTTTCAGGCATTGGTGAAATGTGAGTTTATTTTTTTTTTAAAAGCATAATTCTTTGATTCAAAAAAACCCCCAAAACTGAAACAACCAACCTAACATCTGTTTTCAGAATTGGCAAAATACCAGTTTTGAAATGCATCTTCAGCCTGCTAGTTAGGTGTTAGAACAATTAACATCACAGACAAGCAAATCAAAGTTATAAGTAAGACACAGAGCTTTTTGACAAAGAAGCTGACTAATAGTGAGAACAAATCACTGCAAAACGTGACAGATTCTTCATTTCAAGGAGTTCCCAGTCAAAATTGCTTTAAATGAACACAAGCTGAAGGAAAGAGTTGATGAAATACCACAGCCTGTGTTAAGAAGAATAGGAGCCCAATGGTTCCTTGTGGCCGCAATATTAAAAGATACTAGTTTTATTAAAACGCCCTGTAACTACCAACCCGGTTACAGCTATGTTTCCTGCCAGTGGCACATTACTGACCTAGCATCTTCTGCAGAGTACAACATTTTGTAATAGAGATTCTCCCCCAAAATTTGTCAACAGCATTGCATAATGTTTTTTTTTTTGCTTTTAAACCTTCTACTTTCTGTTTTTTATCTTACTCCGTTTTGACATGCTGTTGGGCTTCTGTTAACTTCATTGTTTTTTTCATGTTTCTCTATGTTTACAGTTCTTAGATCCAAAGTTTTTGCTGAGCCCATCCAAAAAAGACAGGCTAAGAGCAAAGTTACAATCCTATATTTTGATTTATTTTTCAAAACTGGTAGTATTATGAGTTTGGGGGTGTTGCTAGTAATCTTTCTTTTGTGATAATGATACTCTGTCAGTGGCAATAACATCTGAGTTTAGTAGCCTTTAATCTGAATTCACTTACTCAGTCCATTTCATTACTCGCATTAGAAAAAAATCCAGACAATTCCCTAGTTCTAAACCATGTGTGCACAGAGCAGAACTGAGTCTTGAATGAGATAACATTTCAATGGGGATTCCTTTTCATTCATTTTCCAACACTGCTTCTTTGTCTCGATCTGAAAAAAACACTCTACAAACTCCTGAGTAAACCCTGACTGGTTGTTCCTTCTAACGCTTGTATTTCATCTTGTGGGAAAATAATTTGTGGTTTTGAGTTGATGGAAAGCGGAAGCTTTCTGATATGTGTTTTCAAGATGAGATTCTTTTAAGAGGCACACACACACACAGAGAGAGAGACTGCTTTCTGCTTAGTTGCTTTACTCTGACAATTCTGAAACAAGCAGAGTGTAGCTGATCAAAGCCTGTGACAAAACACTTCATGGGGGCAGGTGAAACAGATTAAAGACAACTGTTACAGCTGTATGGGACTGCACAGGCAGCTGCATCTCTCTGACATTTCCCCTGCCTTGAATTTTAACGCCACTTTTTTCCAAGCAAGTTTGGAATTGCTTCAGTTAATATGGCTTGCAGCTGAGCTATGCAAAACTTTTAATGTGAAATTCAATTTCATTACCTGCATTTGGATTTCATTACAGGTGTGGCCTGGAGCTGTTGCTTGTACATTTTGCTAATTGCATAAATCACCTGAATGAGCTCCTACAATACACATTTCCCAACAGCACCATGAGAACTAGTTTCTCATTAAGTCAGTTGGGACAGAACACAATGGCTTTTGAGGAATGCTAAAGGAAGGAGGAGAGAGATACAAGTACAGGAGCTTAGTGAAGACATAGCAAGACATTCTCACCACATTTTCTTGTAATATCAACACGGGCAGGATAGTTACTCTCTGAACAAACTGCAAAATGATAAAAAAGTATAATTTTCGCAGTGTAAATTAAATCCATGAACTCCACTTTCAAAAGGAGCACTGAAACAAAGAGCACAACAGGATGCAAAGACTGGATTAGACATTCATAACATGTTAGGAAAAATATAACCCCAGTTTTGAAAGGGACAAAAGCTCTCCTGATTCAAGGCATAAGCCAGCCTCGAGCACCTGAAACTATGGAGCACCTTAGCCTGGTGGCAAGTTCCGTACTAAATCACGGGTTGGTGATTTTCCAGAGTTGTGTTCCAGTTTGTAATATTAATTTCCAAGTTTGAAGTGAAGCTCAAAAATCAGTGAAAATCTCTGTGTGTCCTTTGATACATACGATCAGCTGCCAGCTCCTGCCTTGTATCTCTGCTGCACAATCTCTTCTTCTCATTCTCAGATGAGAAACCCATAATAGCTACTCCAAGAAACAGGACTGTTGCTGGGAAACAGGGTGGCATAGGTTATGTTGCTATGAGGACTGCATGTTCATTTGAACAGCTAAATTCCATACAGCTGAATGAAATGGACATCCACAAGCTGTTTAGCAGCAACTCATCAGAAGCCAAATCTATTGAAGGCAAGAGAAACACAAAGGAAAAATGTATGCTTCCCAAAGCCAATGACAACACCTTCATGACCTGTCCTTATTCAAGGCCACTATCAGTCTCAGAGCTCTAGGCCTTTTTCAGCATACATGAACAAATGTCTCTACTCTGAAATTTTTCCTCTCAGGCCAATCACTGCAGCAACTAGCTGCAGAGAGGCTGACATTGCAGTCAGTGACCATGCTGTCACTGTATTTCAGATTTCCTCATCTTTCCAGCGTCTCCCCCTGATGTTCCTCTGCTTGCAGGAGCAGAAATGACATGGAGCAAGGCTGGTCTCACACAGTCACAACTACCTTCTCTGTTAACTAGCTTTAAATAGCTTTCTTGAGAGCAGCTGTTCAGTATAAGAGCTGACAGTGACTTGGTCCACACAGCTGCCATTGATGACCAATAACTTCATAGCAGAAGCAGGGCTTAGTAACACACGTGGAGCCACAAACACAGAAGTCAAAACAGAAGTGGGTTTGCCAGCGTACTTTAGAGACTGATAGATGTGAGCAGACTTCCCTTCCCTCAAGCAAGTGAATGGGGAGGAATGAATGTATCAATACTTCCAAATTGTGCTTCCTAGAAATCAGAGTTTGTAAATTTTAACTGGCGTGGGTAACTAGAATGACTAGTCACTTTTCAATTAACATACACCTGCTAGCGTAACTTTCAGGAAATGTCTGTAAAATATTGTTATGGATGTGAGTTGATATAAAAATCAGCTAAAGAGCAGCTGTGTTCCATTAGTATTCACACACCCATTACCATTCAAAGTCCGATTTTCGTCACCCCTAGATGTATGACTGAAATGTGGTTATCTTTTAAACAGGTATCTTTACCTAAAAGGCAGCAGATGTGTATAAAAAGCAGAGGGAGATCCCACTAGTGATGAAATGTAATATCTCTTAAAGGAAATAATATTTTTTTCAAGTAGAGCTTTTAATTGCCGTAACTATAAACTCCAAATTCCAGATAGGTAAAACTTGCTACTGAATTATTTTGAAATTTAATGTAAGAGATGAGTAAAGGAAAACACACTAGATATAATTCATCAATATTTAAGGTAGGGGCTTTTCTGTTTTCTTCTTAGTCGTCTTGCATCTCATCCTTTTGGAAACCATCTTTAAGTCTGGACCTCTACCCTTCCCTCCAGTTTTCTGAATTTAGCTTTCTGCCCATTGTTCGCACAGTCACAGTCACACAGAGCATATATCCAGTAATGCCAGGGCTTGAATAGAACTACTGACTTTCTGTAGGAACTGGAAATTACACCACCTATTGCCAATTCAGGACTACTGGAAGAGCCATAATACATTCTCCAGTGAGGACATATTTGACATACGTAGTTCAAACTTTCTATAAATTGAAGAAAGAAACACCCTAGATACAGGAAGACAGTATTTTACTCTTTGTTCTCCTGTCTAGTTTGCTGAATTAAACAGTTGGTATTGTAGTAGCTTCCATTTTTTCAGCCCTCAGGTGATCTGCAGAGAAGAGAAGAGAGACATCATCCTGAATCAAAAGTTACCCTATAATTGTTGTAAATAAAAAAGGACTGCAAAGTAGAGTCGAAAGGTAGTCTTGCTTTGGCTGAAGATGTGGTACTCTAATTTGAAAAACAAATGAGAAAGCATAAAAAGGTAGCCTTAATCTTACCTAACAAGGTATAATGAGTTTGGTTTTATGCAAAATCATTGGTGATGGCAGAAAGTCTATACAATATATTAAAATGTGTTATTCTAAAGGTAGCCACTTAAATAGAAAATGTGCTTACAGAGGCAAGGCTTATATGATGAGGTAGTACCTTTTAAAAATCATCACGATGGGCTAAACTATCCATCAGATAGATCAGCAGTAAAACTGTGTCGAGTATAACAGGTGATCTTACAAAAAAACCTATCTCCTCCCAGAGATCTTATTTCTCTCATATGGTCAGACCACTGCTGTTGCCAGAATGGCACCAATGTTATTCACAGAAGGCAAAACCAAAAGGCAGGTTGAGGATAAAGCTGAAAGAGAATCAAGGGCCTTTGCTGTATGGTAACCCAGACAGCATCCAAAAGGAATGCTTGCCTGTTAGATTGAAAAACCAGCTTGTCCTTATCCAACATGTAGATATCCACAATGCAAGTGAACTACATTTTGATACGTACAGTATTGCCAAATTACTCACATTCAAGGGCCCAACAGTTGCTAGGCATTAGCCAGAACTGACTGATTTTTCACTCAGACTTTCACTGGAGCCAGAAATAGAAATAATGGCCACAAGTGCTGAGCAAAAGACACTACGGGAGAGGGACAAGATACTTGACTTCTGGTGGCTCAGTTTCAGAGGCGAATCTTAGTGCCTGACCCTAAGCAAACATCTGACAGCAGAATTAGAAAATAATCTTTTTTTTGGGGAGGAGATCTGGAGGAGTTGGGTATCTGTTAAGGTAAATTTACCCTTCAGGTGTTATGAAAAGTCTCCTGGAAACCCTGCAGTCTCCTGCTGATGCACAGTGACAGCAGTGTGCTGGAGGCTGCTCACATTACAGTTTCGTCTGCCCTGCAGCCCCTTTACTTGTTGCATGTGGGATGGTTGGATTTCAGTCTCCAGATTTAAATATACAAGGGCAGACATGAAGAGAAAAATTAAATCCATTTGCCCCACTTGCCAGAGCAGGTTGCCTTTAACAAGGCAGCATTTTCAAGGCCGATATTCTGTGTCTGTTGTCTATTTTACTTACATTTTTGTAAGACTACAGTCTCCTGAATAAAGTCTGCTCCTCCATTTTTCTTATTTTTTCAACTGTTTTTGCAAAGTTTTCTCATTTCAAGAGACAACATCCTCTGAAATATACCAGGATGCCATGCTTCATCTTTTTGTAGGGACAGTCAGTTTTAGAATCTATGGTGGTTAAAGTTGTTTCTGTCCTGTACTCTTCGACTACTGAAATACCTTTAGAAGAAAAAGAGCAGACACACAAAGACATTTTAGCCCCCCAAACCATTCCATCAAGGCAAATTAAAAAAAATATTCCTGTGCTTCTCAACTGTTATTCCTACAGTAGTTCTCAAACTGGCCATTAAATAGACTCTTCTGTGCATGTTTTTAATCTAAATCTTGTTGATTTTGACATGAACTCTACCTTGAGGTAATGAGCAGTTTATAATACATCAGTATAATGGATTGCAGATATTTAAAATATTTTTTATTTTAAAAGTTGGCCTTTTATTTTAGAAGCTGACCTTCTCTTGCTTAATCCCGAAGACCAGCAATTTTTCCATCATTGAGAGAGAAACTCTCAGTATTCAAACAAATAATAAATTTATAATACATTTGATATATCTGTAAGTGGCCTGGAAATACTGAGCAACAGAATATTTCATTTGATAAGACTGGGCTGAAATTTTAATGACCTGTAACAGTTCAGGGGCTTTCCCATTTGCACAGGCTTTACCTTTGACATATTTTGGAGCTCGGTTTTCTGTTCCCCTCCTAGGTTCTCCATTTCCCTAGGGCTGTAGAAGGTGCTCATACTAGTCTCCACCTGGCTCTTCTTTTACTGCTACTAGCCAGTGGAAACTGTAAGGCTTTCCCTTGGGCTCTGTATTACAGAAATAGAGATGGAGGATATTCAACCACTCTGTTCCCCCTTCCAGAGGCTCAGAGAGTTTGCAGAAGGCTCCTACTCCTTCACATAAGAATAAATAAGGTGCATTTAGATACAGTGGGGTAGAACGTGGACAGGACTAAGCAGGGGAGGGGAACAAGTGGTGGCAACCTGCAGCTGGAACCACATGGAGGACTGGACCTTGCGGTGACGATAGTAGTGAGCTCAGTGGGGTCTGCTCCAGACTCCTCACTTGCACCTCTCTGGAGGCATCTGAACCTCAGCAGACCAGGAAGGTACGTGCAGTGCTTGTTGTAATACAGAAAGAGGAAATACTTAAACACATTTAAAAGTGCAGTTAAACAAATTAATGGAAATAATATTCAGAAGTAAAGTTCATGCTTGTCTGAACATTTCCATGACAGATTAGCTCAGTTTGCAGACCAAAGACTGAAGTTTTCAGTTTCAAATTGCATGTGGGCTTTACAATAAACCTAAAACTATTTTCCAGCTCATATTACTGTGCAGAAACAACATGAGCTCAGTGATCGAAAAGGATGGCATGCATCAGTGGCAGCCCATGAGACAGGACAGGAGCCACATCTTGGCTGATTCTGCTGTGGGTAGCAAATTTCATCAGAAAATTTCACAGATGGGACGGATGATTAGGAGAAGACAGGAGGAGGAACTAACAGAAACCACTTTTACTCGGCTGCTTCTGAGGTTGATAATAGACAGGCTAGTAGGCCACTGAGACCTGTAACTTCATTGTTCTGGGGAGTATGTAACTAGCAGTCAAGATGGAAGAACTGGGTTCACTGATATAATATTCTGGACCGGATACCAGCAGTGTTACATAACACTTCAGTTGTCCAAGATTTTTACTTTTGTTTATTCCTTTATCACCCCATCCTTTTGCATTCTCCCTTGTGTGCTTGTGCATGCTGAACAACAGTTGCAGAGTCAAGGACTTGCCTTTGCTGTGGGGTTAAAATCACAGAATCACACAATTACACAATCACAGAATGTTAGAGATTGAAAGGGACCTCGAAAGATCATCTAGTCCAATCCCCCTGCTGGAGCAGGAACACCTAGATCAGATCGCACAGGAACGCACCCAGGTGGGCTTTGAATGTCTCTGGAGAAGGAGACTCCACAACCCCTCTGGGCAGCCTATTCCAGTGCTCTGTCACCCTCACCATAAAGAAGTTATTTCTCATATTCAAGTGGAACCTCCTATGTTCCAGCTTGCACTTATTGCACCTTGTCCTGTCACTGGATGTCACAGAGAAGAGCCTGGCTCCATCCTCCCGACACGCACCCTTCACATATTTATAAACATTCATTAGGTCACCCCTCAGTCTCCTCTTATCCAAGCTAAAGAGACCCAGCTCCCTCAGCCTTTCCTCGTAAGGGAGATGCTCCATTCCCTTAATCATCTTCGTGGCTCTGCGCTGGACTCTTTCCAGCAGTTCCCTGTCCTTCTTGAACTGAGGGGTCCAGAACTGGACACAATATTCTAGATGAGGTCTCACCAGGGCAGAGTAGAAGGGGAGGAGAACCACCCCCCTTCTGATACACCCCAGGATGCCATTGGCCTTCTTGGCCACGAGGGCACAGTGCTGGCTCATGGTCATCCTGCTGTCCACCAGGACCCCCAGGTCCCTCTCCCCTATTTGTCTTTAGCCTCATGGATTTACAGCACACTTCACAGGGGCTATATATTGAAATCCGATAGGAAGGTACTGCTTGTCTTTCACTTTCTGAGAACAGGATTCCTTTTGATATTTCATAAGACAGAAACTTTTTACAGTGAGAAATATCATTCACTAGAACATCCTCCCCAGGAATGTGGTGGAGTCCCTGTCACAGAAGGTTTTTAAGATGCAAGTGGACAGGGTGCTGGATAATCTCATCCAGGCTGCCTTTCCCAGGAAAGGATGGACCAGCCAATTTTTTGTGGTCCCTCCCAGCTTGGGCTGTTCTGTGATTCTGTGGTTCCGTGACTTCTTTTTAGGCAATTAAAGAGATGTACAGTCAGCTTAGGATTCTGCGAAACTGCTGTTTGCCATTGTAGCAGCTGTTGTGGCAGCTACTTTAAAAATTAGAGTAATGTTAGGAAAAGCTGTTGGGCTACAGTCCATGATATTGCTTCTCACTTTCAAAAAGGTCCATATCTTATGCTACATTACTGTTTCTCTCAGACCATTCTTCTTCATTTTTTTTAACTTGGTTCGTCACTTTGTGCTGTTCTAAGAATTCTGTTACATGCTGAAGAGAAAACAACTAGTGAGCCTTTTCCTGTATTATTAAAATGCATTTGCTCTAGGTCCTAGGCCTTTGTGTAGCACACACATGATCTTAAATTCAATACAGGATTTCTTTTCTAGCATATGTTATGTGAACTACTGACAATTTCCACTTTGCTTCATTTACAGTCCCAGTACTCCTTGCAGCATGCCTGGGAGGCTCTGTGGATGCAGGCTTTGTGAGCCCATGTCTGAAAAACACCACTTGCTCATCATTCTCCCCTCAGATAAGGAAAGTCAATACTGCAAAAATATTGTTAATTTTTTCAGGTGAAGGAAATGGGAACTAGGAAAAGAATAAGATCACACTTGAAAAAAAACCATAATTGACCTCAGTCAGACATTTTCTGAACCTTTGCTGTCTGCAGACTGGAAAAAGCAATGTAGGCCTCTTCAAATCTTGAGAGGAGCTATCGTATCAGAATGGTCTCACACTGTCAAATCTGAAAGAAGCAGAAGCAGCAATCAGTCTATACCCAGTTTAGAGCCTGCTGCTTGCATCAGTCACCTCTTTGGCTGGTGACTTGGTGGCATCTTTGCAAAAGGGAAAGGTACGTAAACTCAGCCAGATCAGCCCCAGAAAACAGCTCCTGGGATGTCTGTTTCCTAGCTGGGCACATCAGTATGAAAAGTGTGTCAAGGCTTTGCTCTCTGGGTTCTTTCTTCACTAGTTCAACAATGTCTGTTAGAAACTATTGTATTCTCAGAGGCTTCTTCAAGTATCAGAATCTAAAGTTCGTTTATTCTGTTCATTAAATGCTGGGAAAGCTTCTGTTATGATTAAAATGCTTGCCACTAAAAGGAGCAGCAGCAGGGTGGTTTACTGACCTCACACCCATAATGAGGTTTTAATCCTTTGTTCCTCTCATTAAGGAAGTTAAGTCTTCTTACTGGGTCCTCGCTTGAGTAACCTTGTGTTGTTGTTTTGTTTGTTGCTGAGTTTAATTTACTGTGTCTTTCATTAAGCTGATTCAGCTATTACCTACAGTGTGTAGTATTTGAGAAAAATATAACCTTTTGGCTACAAAAAGACAAATAAAGCTCCCAAGATCCTAACATACCGCCAAAATCTTGCCAAATGCCAAAAGCTGTAGTAGCCATTTTTTTCTGGAATGGATCCAGTTTTTTGCCACTTCCAACAGCACTTTAGATAGATCTATTTAATACGTAACATAGTACTGTGTAATTTTGGCTGAAATTATTGTACTTCAGGTCCTGTGTTTCAATTCAATTTTGTGTGCAGGCTAAACAAACAGATCTCTTGCCTCCTCTCTCATGTGCATACTTACTCTGATTTTTTTTTTTGCCGTGTTTAATGCAAAGGCCTGTCCTAAAGTGACAGGGGTATTTTCATCTAGGTACAAAACAAAGTTTTGTCTTACTGAAGAAGTCGACTTTAGCAACATCAAGATTTCTCACATTACAGTTGCATTTCACTAGAAAAAAAAAATCTGCTCTCAAGGATTTGTCACTCAGTCATCATCAAAGTTTTTACAGTGCTATTTTAAGGACCCCATGGGAGCAAATCGCACAACACCTTTCCAAGCTACTTTGGCTGGTGAAGACAGGCAGCCAGGGAGGCAGGGAGGCACTCCTGCTGGCTGGGGCATGGCTAGTATGAGGCAGGGTCTCCAGTCTGGCCACCTGCACAGCACTGCTCATGGGTCCCACAGTCATTGTGCCACCGTTATCCGATGCTTTTATCCTCTCTGGAGCACTCTCCTTGTTCAGCATATATTTCCTGTGCTTCCTCTGAAGCCTTCCAGCTGTTGTTTGCAGCTCTAATATTATCATACAGCACACCTCCGCTTCAGTGCATCCACTCACATGCACTCGCCTCTCGCTCTTACCCACACATATAAATGCATGCATACACTTGCAGTTATACACCTACACATACCCCCCCCAAGCTTCTCCCACACCATAACAGACCTGATCCATCTTTCATGAATCCCTGCCTTCATTCCGCAGCCTCCTCTTCCCATTTCACAATTCAGAGTTGTGTTAGCATCACCGGGAAAAAAGTTCTATGCTTCAGCAAGCAAATGTCACTATGTGGAAAGCTCTGCCTCCCTCCCTTTCTCCATTGTCTCACTGCTTCAGTTCCCGCTAGCCCTGCCTGCATGCTGCCAAAAGCCGCTGTTAAACAAGCTTGGATATTGGCCTAAAGAGGCCCTAGCCCTCCTTTTTATGTTTTGCTGTTGTCATTCTTAAGCTGTAAGGTATTTTACCTTGAACAAAGAGTAAGATTTAATGGTGTGTGCAGCATATACATTCCTAGCAGACCATGGCTGGATTTTGTTGTGATAACAGCCCAAATTAAAATTGACAAGTGCTCAGCTTCAGAACTGCTCAAGTCAGCTGTCCTTGTTGTTAATGGGTTAGACATTTCCCAGAACACACGACAGGAAAAGCTTCCAGGAAAAAGATAAGTGTAGGACAGATTAAAGACAGTTTCTATAGGTTGTGCTGATGTTCAGGAATGACAGTGAGGGACATGATAGCTCTGCAGTCAGCAATTGGATTTCACACATACATGGCAATTCCCTTCACTTTTAAAGAATCAGATGAGATAGAGGCAATAGGAGTTGAAATGTAGGCATGACACAGGGTTACACCACATGGCCTTGTTTTCTTTGCTTAATGGCTTTGCTATTCTTTTACTGTTTAGCTGAACTAGCCCTTCCTGGTTTCCCAACTCAGGCTCAGGAATATGTAGACCTTTGGAAGAAAAATTTTGTTAAAAGTAGTTTCATTGTTAGGCAAAGAAAAGTTAGAGACCTGCAGCTGTTGTATCAAGTACATGCCCTTTTCCATTTTCGGGTAAAATACATACAGCTAGTATTTGTCTGTGCTATTGATTGCTGCACAATTGTTGTCATACAGAGTGGGGAGTTCACCAGACTCCCAAAGAGCAACCCCATGCCCGAAGCACCTTCTTGTTCCCTACAACATCCAAATGCTTCTGGATCATTCCAATGGATTTTAAGGGTGCAGGGATCAACGTAATTTATGCTGTCCTTGACTGTACACCAACACAGAGGGAATTCATCCACTTAGCATGTTATTCAGAGATGACATTGAGAACTATGGAATTAAACTAGCAGAAGAAAAATGCCCATGCCAGGAATGCCTTCAATGAAGTGAGCCTTCTTAGGCTCCAAAGACAATCGAGACTTCCAAAGCTGATGTGGCATGCATGATCTTGCAGTGACAAGGGAATAAAAGAGCAGTTCAAGTGAAATCTTATGTATTTTCTACTTTCAAAATTTATATTCCATTCTGTGATGGGTTTACCCTTGGTTAGGAGCCAACTCCACACAAACTGCTCTCTCACTCCCCCCACCTCCCAGGGACAGGGGACACAATTAAAGGGGTAAAGGGAAAAAAAAAAGACTAGTGGGTTGAAATAAGAAAAAATTTAATAACTAATCTACAATAATATTGAAAATAATGGAATATACAAATATACAAATGAGTGATACACACTGATATTGCTGATCACCCAATGACCAAGGCTCAGCCTGTTCCTGGCTAATGATCCTGGAGCAGGGAGAGTCCTGAAACCTCACTCCCAGAATGGAGATAAGAGCCTGAGAGTCCCAGCCTGAGAGCTGACTGAGGGAGGGAGAGGATCCAGCAAGAGGGACTAATCTCCGAGAGAGCCAGCCTGGAAAAAGGGCTGACCCAGAGCAAGAAGAGACCTGGAACAAAAAGGGAGAAGTTTCTGGGGAGCCCTCACCTGTATACTGGGCATGACATGCATGATATGGAATAGACTACTGGCCACTTTGGGTCTCAATCCCAAACCGAAGAGCAAATCCCAGGCTAGTAACTGGGGCTGTGTTCCCTCACAGCTTCTTCTGCACCTGCACACAGCTGAGAAGCTCAAAGACCTTGGGCTGTCCTGGCAACAACTATGAACATTCCTGTAATCAGCTTTCTTCACAGCATAAATCCAAAACACAGCCTCTTGCAAGGTACTATGAAGAAAGTTAACTCTGTTTCAGCTGAACCCAGGACACATTCTCAGACAAAAGCTATGAGAAAATGGAGTTTGAGAGTATATGTCATCAGTATAAGGTAACATCTAGTGTAGGGCTAGCAGAATTATTCCAAAGCAAAAATTATGAGCCTGTAAAATTCATGTAACTCTTGTAGTGATACTCTACAGTAACTAACATATGGTTATGATTAAGCCATTTTGGTGTCCACAACTCTAGATCAGATTAAACAGTTTTAAAAGCAGATTCCTCCCTGTCCCTCCAACAGTGCCTAAGGCAGAATGAAAGCTGTTTGAATAACCCAAATGTATATTTTCATAATTTAATTGGGGAAAAAATACCCAGAAGTTATAATTAAATCTGACTTTCTCAGATTTGCTATGCTTTGTCCATTTGACAAACTCCATGTGTTTACAGATTTTTTATAACTTAGAGGAAAAACAAATGCTCAGAGCGAGTGCTTTGATTCTCGGATGGTAGGCTAACATTTTTCATACATCAAGAATGACACATTCCTGAAGTGAAATAAAAGCTTAACTGTTCAACTAAAAATGTACAGACAGAAACAGCATGACATAGAAAAAAGAAACACAAAAAATTTTTCCATGTACAAGAAAAGAGTACTTTTTTGTTCTCTTAGTGGGAGAAAGAAAAAGTAACAATTGCAGTTTTTTGGAGTGCCTTAGACAGTTACACATTTCTGAAAGCTCCCAGTGATTCATGCCATAAATGCCAAGTCACTTGAGTGACAGACTCACACTGCTGAAGATACATTGGCACTTGGATGCTCCAGATACTGGCACTGTGGAAACAATAAGATTGGCACTAACTAATGATAGATTTTGAAGACGAGGGGGAAAAAAAATACCTACTTTCTCATAAAATCCAGTCAATGAGTAACTTTAAATTTCACATCAGCTCAGGAATGTTTTTAAGCTTCTTTGTTGCCAATTATTTTACATAAGGGTAAGGGACATATCATTCTACACCTCATAAATTTGACGTACTGTAGTTTGAAAACTCATTAGCCTTCCGTGTTGCCAGATGCAGCTTACAAACATTAAAGATCTTAGGGACATGTTTTTATACTGTTACTCTCTACCAGTGCTATTTTTGCAAGCATGTGTTTTGTATTTGTCCTTTCCGTGAACTGTCCATTTTGTTTAGTAGCTAAATTAAACTATTTTACTATAAATCTAGGGTTTTAGCTACTTTGGGGTTCTCAGGATGATTGGTGCATGCTCAGAAAAGTTGTATACATAATTTTGTCCTCTGGAAGTACATTAAACAACCATAAATTACACTGAAGTGTCTTGTGGAAGAATGCCTGCTATTCTGCTGCAAAATCTTAATCCACCTTTATATATATCAGTAACATGGGGTATTTTAAAAGCAATGCAAAGTTAAAGCTCTGGCTTAACGTGTAGATGCAAATCAAATGACATTTTATCCTTAATCCAATGGATGTATGTACACCACCCAAAATGAGATCCTGTAAATCCCCACTAGCACTGCTCCATCAATACAAACTCACAGCCTATCTGGTAAACTTGTTGTTGCACTTTCTCCACTCTTCAGCTTCTACCTCAGATCAGGTTGACAGAAGTGAAATCTAGTCCATGTAGGTTTAGATGATTCCTAAAGGGAGAAAATTTTTTTTGCATATACATACTCTTATAAATTCATACACATATGCTGTGTTCACTGGTTTCTGTTTCACTGGCATGCATACACTATATTGCTTTTTAACATATATTCTTAAACAAAATGTAAAATTTTGGCTCCCTACTGTTGGTCAATAAATTTTTCTCTCCCAAGCATTTAAGAACCAAATAAATTAGAGAGAATCTTCTGCTGTGATCTGGCTAACACATGGATACTGGATTGAGTCAATATTGAACAGGATGAATAAGAAATGAGCAAATGTTTTATAATAATAATAATATCTATGTTAGATAATGTAAACCATCCATGGTAAAAAAAATCCATACATCTATCTGCCTCAAGGAAAAATCTGTTTGAACTTTGCCTGATGACAAGCCTTAAGAAATGCTGATTTGTACATGATCATTCAACAACCTTTGTATTTCGCAGTTTTATGTGGAAAGGTGCTGTCCTTCTCCACATGTCTGAAACCTTTGGTTTGAGCAGTTATGCCTCTAAAGGTGCTGACCTCTTGCTCCACATGCCTGAGTCTCTTGTGGATGCCTGTGTGCCGAGCAGCGATGCTGAAGAAACGCCCATGCTCCTTCCCAGGGTTTCAAGGCTCAGGACTCCCTGCTGATGGCTGTACTAGGGTTTGTCCAAGTTGTGCCAAAATCAAAAACTTACTTACTGTTTAAAAAAATTTGATGATTACATTTTGAAAAGGCAGTATCAAAATTTTTCAATTGGTTTCTACTCCGGAAGCTTTAGAACAGGTGGATTTTCTCTTTCCTGCTTAACAGAGGGAGATTCTCCATAGATAGACCTTCAGATTACTGCTGCCTCCTCTAGTATATATTTCTCTAGTTCACCGATCCTGCTCCACTGTTTCCAAAAATATAAGACCCTGTTCTGCACTGCAGTCAAGGGCTTCACAGATATGTGTTAGGGGAGGCAATATTAAATTCCTGTAGTTGTTTTTCAGAACATTCTCTGTTCTGAAATTTTAATACAAACCCTTCTTTCTCCTAAATCCAACTTGTTTCCATGGGAAGAATCACATATCATGAAAAATGCTGAGCAAAGTCCAACTGGCGTATCCCCTGAGGCTAAGACTTTACCATATGGTCTTTCCTTATGGTGCTGATCCCTCTGGTTCTCAGGAAGGAAATGCATTTCCAGAGACATCTGTGAGCATGTAGCAAACACATTTGTGAAACCAGAGGAGGAGCTTCAACAGTAAAGTGACCTCTATGGGAAACACAGATTTCTTCCTTTTTTAGGTAAAAAACTAGCTCGTAGCTGAGCAGTCACTGATACCACTGTCTTTCAGGTAGAAAGCTACCACATTCCTGTAACACCCATTTTGTTTAATTCATCGGCATTATACCCCTAAGATTTGTGACAAAGGGGGGCAGCAAGACCTCTCTGCAGAGTGATTGGCTTGGCCTCAGATCCAGATAAAGCAGCTGTCATTCACACAAATCATTATGCAGATTAAGATCTGGATTATTTCCTCTCTTTTTAGTGTTTTACAGATGAAATGTCTTAATGAGACATGATCCCTCGTTACACTGCTATTTATTCCCACCATTCCTGAACGTGTCACTTTTGGCAAACCATGGTGGGTGTGAAGATATCAGCCAGACCTGGGTAATGGGTTCTGAAGGTAGTGGCTGGTAGCAGAAGTGCTGGAGTTTTTGGCTCTCTACAGTGAGATAGGCCTGTAGAAATAATTAAGACAGATTGAGCAGCCTCCAAATGCTGTGTACCCACACCATCCTCAAATATTAACCTTTTGCCCTGACACCTCAGAGGCAAAGGGGATAAAAACATCTGAGATTTACTGTTTAGGGAATCATGCTTTTCTTTCTTCATGTTTCCTTTCAAGAAGATGCTTTCTGCTCATCCTTTTCACTTTTGCAGCACAAGGCTGGCTTTGCTGTGTCTCATTAACTAGCCATCCTCCAGTTCCCTGAAGCTACATGCTTCCCCTTGATGCTGTTATTTTCCTCTGCTCCTTCTCTGCTATGCCTTGACACAAAGCTTGCCAACAAAATCACATTGTCCTACCGTAGGTCTTTTATTTTTGTTGGTCAATCTATCCAACATAACTTAGCTATAAAAATACTTTGATTAATATCTTCTAACAAAGTCAGGTCAAACTTTAGCCAAGCTAAACACTAAAATAATAAAAATTGTATTTCCTTTCCTTCCACATATTTCATTCCTTCTCACTATTTCCAAGTCGGTGGATGTAGAGCTGTCTGGAGGGGAAGACCCAAAACAAGGTATACGAAACCGGAGATATTACAGGCAGCATGAAACCCTGTGTGTGTATGTGTGCATGCATCCATCCTGTTATTCTTTCAAACAAAGCAAGCAGTTATTAACTGCAAGTAACCAATTTATGTTTATGTTGCTGTTTTTTAGGGAAAATAATTAATTTCTTGTTCTTTAAAAGTAGAAGTATTTATGTCTCTAGTTTCTACAGTTTGTCTTTGCTATAGTCACAAGTTTCATGGGATGAAGAGGCAGCTCGTGTAGTTTTTATTCTAAATTGAGTCTGCAGTTAAGTGTGTAGTTACTTCTACTCAGCTAGACATGTTTGAGCTTTTGTCAGGCTGGGGTCTTTCTTTTTAGCTCAGCTTATTTAGCACAGGGCCACCTGGTACTTTTGTGTACGAGGAGTGAAGGCACTGCAAACTTACTCTAGGTGGCAATTTCCCTGCAGGTGATGTTATCAAAGTACCAGAACATTAGCTGTGCTTACATTTGAGAAATGTATTTTATGCCATACATGTATATATAGCATTCTTGACCCTCAGTCTTGGCTCCAAGCTTTCCTACATGTCCAAAACATATACATAACAGATGTTTCTTTGTTTCACACCAGTCGCTGTAGACACAGCTGATACTCTTCAGTGGACATGTTTATTGAAACTTTCAGACAAAATGTCTCAATCACCTGGTAAGCATTTTAATTTGAAATCCGCCTTTCTTCTGTGCAATATGAAGGTTGCCTTTTGCCTCACTCCTTCCCACAGGATTTTTTGCCATTCCTGCCAAGCTTGAACTGTGCTGTAGCTGGAGTTTTCACTTTTCCCTGGACTGTGAAGCCAACTTTCAGGCTCCTTTTCCGCACCAAGCAGCTTTATGGGTTAGGGTGCAAATCAAAAGGGGGAGAGGGTGTCCACTTCTTAACAGAAGTTTAGCACAGATCTTAAGTGTTCAAAACTGCTGATTTCAAAGACAAGAACAAAAAGCCTTTGGCCTGCTGAAAAAAGGAGGCATTAGCCCCAGCTTTCAGTGCTTTTTTCAGCCTCTTTCCTGGCCCTGTTGTCCCTGCTGATTTACTGAAGCAGAAACCACATGGCCCAAGAGAAGTACCTGCTACTCTAAGCACTTCCTATGACAGTCAACCAGTTTGCAGCTCTTTATTTACGGAGATTATATTAAGTTACTTTCAGACGACTTTATTCTGATCTCACCCCTTAAAAACCAGGAGTAATTTTCACTAAAGCAACAGAACATGCAGCCAAAAGACAGGCATAGGCAAGATCAGTGTAAGACATGCACTGTCTGGTACGTTGCTATGTATGCTTCCTTGCTGCATCAATGCAGCTGGGGCTTCATCATAATGTTCAGAAAAAGGTTTCCCAAATGTGAAACAAGAAAGATACTTAATTTCTCTAATTTCTCCAGGGAAATCCTCTCCTCCCTTCAGGGGTGGAAATAACTGTGTGACTTTCTGAACTGGTTAGACTGGCTGTTAAGTGCGCAAAATATTGCCAGGTTTGGTAGATCTTGCTATATCTCTCCTCACTGAGCTCACTATAATTTTAATTCCTCCCCATGTCTCACAAAGATAAGGCATGAATAAACTCACTAGGGAGATACTGGATACAAAAGCAGCGTTCAGGCAAGTTTCCCTCTCCTCAAAGTCTAAGTATGTAAAGCTTATAGAAGTCACAAACTAAACTAAGAACAATAAAATCATACAGTTGAAAAACATATTTCATTATTCTCTTTCAGACATCCTATCCCTGTTTCATTAGGAAACACTTCATATCTCACAAGAACTCACTTTAAAGATCATAATTTTTTATATCCACGTTTAAAACTCTTCTTGGTAACAGTGCGTTTCAGGCATTGCCCTGTTTCCTAAGTAAAATGGCTTTTCCAGCAGCCAAGAACCACTCTGTGCACAGGAGGAACATTTTTGACCTCCCAACATCTGTTGAAAATGCACATTAAAATCTAATACTAGAGAGCTAAAGAGCCTGGAATTCCCCTTAGGAGAGCCTTAATTAACTTCTTTTTCTTTTATTTTTTTTTTCTTTTAGGTTTGTAAAATGTGCATTTAAGTGCACAAACAAGTGCATTTGGGCACCCTGCTGCAGCTCTGCACAAGACAAAAAACAGAAACAGCCTCCACTGTGGAGTGCAGGGTTTAAAGCTTCATTGGTGTGTTGAACAAAAATGCAGCAGAACTTGTCCATGTTCAGAGGCTGGATCTTGAAAACTGGAATTCCCAATAGGAAAGCTGACAGTTGGAGAAATGTTGAGGGCGGTGTTGCAGTTGTCTGGGAGGCAGAGCTTGTCAGTGCCCTTTATTCAGAAATAGAGGTCTTTCTATGTTCATTCTTTGAATGTAAGCATGATTTAAAAAAAAAAAAAAACAGTTCTTAAAATACAGCAATGTTTTGAAAGTGTTCTTTCAGGTGTTCTCTCATTGCTTTAAATGTGTAGAGCTCATGTGCACCAAGCTATTCTTTCAAAACAGCTCACAGGAAAAACACCCTGTCTCCAAAGGTCCTTCTCAGAGGCCTCCAGCTGACTACCCAGGTCTGAGACATTTTCTTCATGTTATCTTTAATATAAATAATAGGTGGCCAATTACCTTTACTCATATGAATAGCCCCAAGACTTGGCCTCAATTTCACCTTTTGAGGAATGATTGATCATCACGGCCACCTCAGAACTAGTAGCCAAGCTACTGACACTTAGGAAGAATCCGTAAATTACACATCCAATGCCCTACTGAAATGTAAGCATGAGTACAGGCTGGTGCCCAATTCATTCATGAGGTCTTCCCAAGGATATGGAGGGTGATCTGTGAGGACCAGAACCCGTGACAATGTTATTTTTGTCTTTCTCATTTAATTGCTTAAGAGTTCAAGAGGCACATTACCCTTGATAAGAATTTAGTCTGAAGTGGATTTTTTTCTGCACATAAATACTTTTCTTTCAGTGCAGGTCACTTTGCAAATTTACATTGTCCTCTGTTCTTGGTTTAGAATGTCCACCATCTGGGACTTTGTGGATAGTGTTATGACTCAACATGTACCTGATATTTTCAAAAAGAAGAAAAGCACTTCCAGTTTCTGTCAGTTCTTTGTAATTAAGGGACCAAAAGGTGAAGCCAGGTAGGAAGTAGTTTTCATAACCTGGATGCAAGCCACTTTAATGACATAAAAGGATCAAGGAAAAAAATCCTTAGGCCTGAGGTGTTGTGTGTCAATGAATTAAGGGTTATTTTAGCAGCATGTAAGCCATCGCATCTTTTCTTTCTGCAGCATCTTGAGTACCTGTGTGAACTGACTTTAGAAGAAAAGAAGCTCTCTCAGGAATCATAATATTCAACATGCTGTTGATTCAAAAAAAAAGGTCATATTGTGGCGGGTTGGCCCTTGACTGGGGGCCAAACCACACACACCCCCTCACACAGTCCCTGCCCCCACCCAATCATAGGGGAGAGAATTAAAGAGGTAAATGGCAAAGAGGACTCGTGGGATAAGGACAATTTAATAACTAAACTACAATAATATTGGAAATAATACTATATACAAAGATGCAATGTGATACACAGTGATACTGCCCCTCCCCACCTGATGACCAAAGGCCCAGCCCACTCCCAGCCAATGGCCCCAAAGGAGGGAGAGAATAGGTGATACACAATTATGTTGCCCCCCCGAAAAGGCTCGGCCTGTTGCCAGCTAATAATCCCCAGAAACCGCACAGACGATTCCCCCAGAAAGGGGGGGAAAGGGGGGAAAGGGGGTGCACCGCTCCCGGAGGCACTCACGGAACGGAGATAACAGCCCAAGCGTCCCAACCCGAGAGCTGACCGAAGCAGGGGGAAAAAAAAAAGCAGCTAATGATCCCCCTGGAGAGGGAGGATGCCAAAACTCACAGAGCGGAGATAACGAATGTCCCGGGCCGAGAGCTAACAGCGACTGTGGGGGGAGGGGAGGGGGAAAGGCCTTGGGAGAGCGAATGCAGGCTCCCCAAAGCAAGATGAATCCGGAGCCCAAGGGAAGTGAAAAGCCAGCTCTCCCGGAAAAGTCCTCACCTATATACTGGGTATGACGTGCGTGGGATGGAATAATTGGTCAGTCTGCTTCTCAATCTTGACCTAAAAGCAAATCCCAAGCTAGAAGCCGGACTGTCTCTCCCCCCACCCCCCGCTCTGTCTATGGAGAGGAGAAAGGCTGAATGTATTCTGTCCTTGAGGACAAATAGCAATATCCTAGCAATAACTATAAACGTTCTCTTATCAGTTCTCTCCTGAGCAGGAATCCAAAACATAGCTTCTTGCTAGCTATTTATAAAGAGAAGGGAGAAGGAAAAAAAAAAATTAACTCTCTTGTGCTTAACCCACGACATTCTCCACCCCTTATTCCATACCATTCACGTCATGCTCAGATCCCACTATTTTCCCTTAATCTATGGACCACCCCTCCATAATTTTATTGAGTTCATTTAATCTATGACTTTGGGCTTCATCTGTCATGGTAGTCTTTCAAGGCAGGATAAAAATGATGCAAAGTCCACTCAATCAGTAGAGCATGTCATTGGACGCGGAAGATGGATGCTGTATAGTCTCTGTTGCATACTGCATCTGGAACTCACACTTCTGGTATACCCGGCACAGTCCATGTCTATAGTCTGCGAGCTGAGGATGTCAATTTCAGGGAAGCTGCTGGACATCAATTCTGATTCTGTTGAACCTGCAAGATTCTTAATAGGATATCATTAGTATAATACATAACAATCATAACAATGATTATATGCAATGGCAGGGTTATGCAGAAGCTAACACTGTACAACTAAATTTATTGGCCATTTTCACCCATCATCAAATCCCCTTGAGGCACACATCGAACCTCACCTTCCTTCTGCATTACCCACCAAGTATACCCAGGTCCTTGAGCAAAAGCAATCCCACGAGTGGGTTTGCCTTTACCCGAGAGTAACAAGACAAAATATGTCCTCATAAAATCATAGATTAATTTGGGTTGAAAGGGACTTCCAGAGGTCTAAGTGCAAACCTTGGCTCAAAATGGGGCCAACTTCAAACTTAAATCAGGTTGCTCAGGACTTTGCCAGGATGGGATGGGCTCCATTCTTGTCCAGCTCCAAGGATGGAAATACTACAGCCTCTCTGGGAAACCTGTTATGTGTTTTACCATTCTCATGGTGAATAATTTTTTTATACATCCAATAGCAATTTCCGTTGTGGAGTCTTGTGTCTGTTGCCTCTTGAGCTACTGCTGTGGACCTCCAAAAAGAGCCTGGGTCCATCTTCTCTGTACTCCCTTTAGGCCCTGGAAAACAATAAATATATTCCTTCTTGGCCTTCCTCTTCTGTGGTTGAGCAAACTTAGACACTTCTAGAGCCAAAATAATTGTGTTTATAGAAATGAATTTTTCAAAAGGAATGCTTTGAGCTTCATATATATCATGCCTTAGTGGTTATAGCTGTAGCAAATGGACTAATTGGGAAGCAAGGTAGTGTTCAAGGCTTCAGCCAGTCAGGTACCTTCCTGTTCTGAAAGTCAGGCACTTTGCGGGCAATCAAGGACTTTAAACAAAGTGATGAAATACCAACTCACTCTTTCTTACTCATATTGTCTCTAAAACCTCACTTATATCTCTCAAGCAAAGATATGTGACTAAAAGGACATATTCAAACAAGGAACCAAAAAAAGAATGAAGCATCGTTTTCTAACAGTAGTTTCATTCCTCTGCTGATCATGAATACTGTCAATCATTATGTCTCATAAAAATAGGAATACATGAGTATTTCACTGAATTTTTAAAGCAAGAATTACACATATTCTATTTTTCTTGATGTGAAAAAATGTTGCTGAGCTGTCTATGGCAGGTCTTGATCCCAAACGGGAGCGTATGCTGAGTTAGAGTTGAGCTGCATGCCTTGAAGGAGCCAGATTGGAATAAAAGAGATATGGAGCCACTCTTGATCTTCCTTACTCCCATCTGTCCTGGATCTGAGGCCAAGGGGTTTAGTTCTGAGGTCTTGGTCTGTCTGAACAAACAGGTCATTTAAAACAAATACTAAACATTGAACACCTAGATGTTCCTCTGCATGGATGGTTCTTTGCTGACCTGCACACAGTGTTCACGTTCCCTTATTACTAGGAGGGCCTCTGGTGCCAGCAGGATATGCTGTACTTGCTCCCTTTGCACCACTAGTAAGTAATACAAGCACAAGGCAGTCCAGAGTCATCTGGCCTCTATGAAAATATACTTTCCACACCTACTGAACTTTATTTGCATTCTTGTGAACACAAAACATTGCCTCTGCAACAGAAAATACAGCACTCTAGTCAAAACATATGTGGTCCTTCCCCACCTTTCACAACATCTGTTTAGGAAACAGACTCTGACTGTTTGACTCGGACTGGGTCACTTTGCAAGAAACAGAGCTGGGAACAGCCCATGTTACATGCAGGTTACTTCTCTCCGTATGTACCTAGGAAAAGAGGTAGATCAAGGGGCAGTTTACTCACAAGACAATTAGGTTGCCTGTAAATTCCTGGCAGACAAGACATAGCAAATACACTGCATATTTATTTTAAGATAAACCATAAAAAAAAAAAGAGAACAGTATCACCAAAGTATGTGCTGCAAAGGAGACCAAGGCATCAGACAAATTGTAGCCTTTGGCCTGTATTGGAGAGACTTGCCTCAAGGCTCAGTAATTGCTAGTCTGCTGTCTAAGAAGGATGGCAATGAAACAGGTAGGTCAGGCGGGAGAAACAAGCTCCAAAGAAATTACACTCTTGCATAAAACCAGGGCACTCTTTCTGGAAAATCTGTGTATATTCATGTAGAAAGAAAGAACAAAACATAATTACTTGCAATGCTACCATGCATATAATTGGTTGTGATAATACGGGAAATGAGCCAAAACATTTGCTGGGCTGTTTTCTTCAGGAAAACACAGAAAACACCATAATAATAGCCCTATCAATCTAGAAAAGGACTTCTGCTGTGGCACATGGACACAGATTTGAAGAAATTTTGTCTGTCTTGCCAAATGTGAAGAGACTGAGATTTTTTTATTCTCTGTGCTAAGTTAACGCACAGCCTGAGAAGCAAAAGTCATGCTTGTATTATTTATGAAATAGTTTATTAATCTTTGCTTTTGTGCCTTAGCTCTTTTGTCTTCTACTTCAGTAGTTTTCAAGATGTTTCTAATATATGAGCCCCAGAAACATTCCAAATCATAAGATGGACCAATTTTCCATGCATCAGTTGTTGTAAAGCATTTGCAGATTTGCTTTCCTTTGTCACTTTTCACTGACCCCTTTAAAGCAGACACTAGTCCCCCATGGTTTTGCAGTCCACAGCCCGAGAACTGCCACTCCAGACACTTTCACGTTTGACAATGCGCTTCTCTGTCATTGTGCTTTTGAGCAGCTGCTGTTCAGAAGTAGGTCGGCATGTGACAGCAGCTTACGATCTAGAGAAAAGGGGACCCTCTGGGTCATGCCTCACCATGTCTGTGGGAGACTTGATCCGTGAACTGAGTGTCTATTCAATGGCTACTTCAATTTCTCAGATCACACAGGCACACAGACAGACACACAGAGCGCACTATCTTTTTTAACCATGAGCAAATATCTGCTTCCTATTTAGAGATTTACAAGCTAGGTAAGTCGTCAGTGTCAAGTGGATTTTTTCCAGAGCAAGGAAGAAAGAAAATTCGTGTGGGGACAGCAGGACTGAAGCCCCTCTTCCTTAATGAGGGCTCCCAGCCCCATCCGCAGTGACCTTCATGGCAGCCCTCCCACTGACTTCAGTCAGGTCAGGGTTTTGCTTTGAAAACTGCATGCTGGAACATGTTGCTTTGCTCAAAGAGTGTTTAGAACTTGAGGGAAATGGAACTTGCCCATTTAATGTAGAGGGCTTTGCAATCCCTGAGCGGTTCATTTTCCAGTGTTAACTTCCCCAGTGTAACACACCACATTGTAACCTCAGACCCAGGGGTGCAGCCATCTGTGACCCAAGACCCAGATTTGCAAAGAGCAACTGGGCTCCAAAATGACATCAAGTTATGCATATTACAACATTACAAAGCTCTTGCTTTAGCTGTACATTTTCTCCCTGGATGATGGGGAAATGTCGTGCGAAGTTGCCCAATGTCAAGACAAATGTGACAGAATAACAAGCCCATCTCTACTATTTTTCAACATGTTGTTGCTTTCTGTGCCCACAAGAGACTTGCTATTGTATTTGGATCCTTCTGAGACCAGCACTAGCCACGTGGTTATGCTTAGAGGATAAGTGGTTTGATTACTGTAAGTGTCTTACTTAATCCACTAAGTCATGCAGTTTCACCTGGTGGTAAAAATATAAAGATTTTATCTCTGTAAGTTTGTTAAAAAGGTGTCAGATGGTAGAAGTTATCCCCAATTTCCCTTATCAGAAAAGCAACCAACAGGTATAGGGAGACAAACTTGTAACTTTGATGGCAAAACAGGTTTGTTATAACTCAGCTGGTTTCCAGCAATGGATAAAAAATTGTGTAAGCATTCATCCAAACTCTAGAAAAACTGTTACTGACATCTTTAAAACATAGGCCTGTCATCCTCCACCAGCATATAAAAACGTGTGAGTTTGTATCTATCAGCAACCCAGTTCTGTTTCGATAAATAACCAAAAGGGATAATTTCCTCACTTTTTGAAAAACCCTGCTATTGGGATTGTTTTTTGTTTCTTTCCTCTCCATTAGACTCTTTAATCATGAATGCTAACGGCATTTCCTACAGAGTTTGCCTGAGGCTTTAGTACCAGAAATCACTTGCTCTTGCAGGGCAAATAACTGTGACAAGCAACATAGTACTATTGTACTACGTATGGTATTCCAGATGCTCAAGTTAATCAAATAAGAAGAAAAGGTAGCTTTTAGTGAAAAGTTTACTTGCTATTTTGTCAAAACCATGCATCCCATTACCAGTAAGCAGAACATCAACAAGTAGCAATCATAGTGCTATTGTTTCTACCCCTTTAGTTCTGAAGCTACAGACTTAAAGGCAGGAAAAGATCGCTTCAACAGAAAGACTTTTTTTAGAAACATTATTGTTACTAACCATAATTGCAAAGATTAAAAATCTTATGTTTTTAGTTATACTCCATTAAAAATCATAGAATCATAGAATCATAGAATGGTTTGGATTAGAAGGCACCTTAGAGATCACTTAGTTCTACCCCTGCTGCTATGGGCAGGGACACCCTCCACTAGACCAGGTTGCTCAAAGCCTCATCCAGCCTGGCCTTGAACACCTCCAGGGATGGGGCATCCACAGCTTCCCTGGGCAACCTGTTCCAGTGTCTCACCACCCTCACAGTAAGGAATTTCTTCCTAATATCTAGTCTAAATCTGCCCTCTTCCAGTTTAAATCCATTACCCCTCATCCTGTCTCTGCACGCTCTTGTAAAAAGTCCCTCCCCATCTCTCCTATAAGACCCCCTTCAGGTGCTGGAAGGCCCCTATAAAGTCCCCCCAGAGCCTTCTCCGAGTTGAACAACCCCAACTCTCTCAGCCTGTCCTTGTATGGGAGGTGCTCCAGCCCTCTGATTATCTTCGTGGCCCTCCTCTGGACCCGCTCCAAAAGCTCGAAGTCCTTCTTGTGTTGGGAGGACCCAGAGTTGGATGAAGTACTTCAGGTGGGGTCTCATGAGAGCAGAGTAGAAGGGCAGAATCACCCCCCTTTACCTGCTTGCCAAATGTTGAGCTTTAGTTCTAGCTCAGCGTGTCTCACTTCAAATCTAAGCTTTAAGATGGATTTTGCAGTATTTTAGAGATGTTGCAGTACCATTACTTACTAAAGTCTCTGCCAAAGACAGGTCTGTTCCTGAAACCCGGGAGGTCCACTCAGCCACACAGTTACCGCATCACTCTGTTCCCATCTCACCACAATGAGATCTTCCACTTCGTTGGAACAGAAAAAACTTAAAAAATTGCTAGCTCCTGTCCTGGTTTCAGCTGAAACAGAGTTACTCTCTTCATAGTACCTTGCAAGAGGCCGTGTTTTGGATTTATGCTGAGAAGAAAGCTGATTACAGGAATATTCATAGTTGTTGCCAGGACAGCCCAAGGTCTTTGAGCTTCTCAGCTGTCTGCAGGTGCAGAAGAAGCTGTGAGGGAACACAGCCCCGGTTACTAGCCTGGGATTTGCTCTTAGGTTTGGGATTGAGACCCAAAGTGGCCAATAGTCTACTCCATATCATGCATGTCATGCCCAGTATATAGGTGAGGGCCCTCCAGAAGTTTGGCCTTTTTAGGTCATGGACACTTTTTTGTTCTGGTTCCCTTCTTGCTCCAGGTTGGCTCTCTCTCACAGTGGTCCCTCTCCCAGGGCCTTCTCCCTCCCTCAGTCAGCTCTCAGGCTGGGACACTCAGGCTCTTGTCTCCATTCTGGGAGTGAGGTTTCGGGACTCTCCCTGCTCTGGCATCATTAGCCAGGAACAGGCTGAGCCTTGGTCATTGGGTGATCAGCAGTATCAGTGTATATCACTCATTTGTATATATGTATATACTATTATTTTTGTTTAGTTATTAAATCGTTCTTATCTCAACCCACTAATCTTTTTTTTTTCCCTTTTACCCCTTTAATTTTCTCCTTTATCCCTGGGAGGTGGGGGAAGTGAGAGCAGCTTGTGTGGGGTTGGCTCCCAGCCAAGGGTAAACCCATCACACTCCTTAGTCCTTTTAACATACTTCCTAAGTACAGGTTTTGTATGCACTGTGCTGCCTTTGCTCCTCTGCAGTCAAAGCCAATTCTGTTTCCTTGGGACATCCCAGGATATGCAAACACTCTTTCCTAGGGTGCCACTTTAGGGGCTCCCAGGGCACTCTGACTTCAGAGCTTCTTCCTTTGCAGTCATGAATTTGAAGAGACCGAACTTGGAGAGAGACACATGGTCTATAGCAGTTCATATGCATTCTCACTTTTTACTTTTCAACAGCAATGATGCAGAAACCCAGACAAAGAAAATAATGTAGCATTAAACTTTCCACTTCAGAGTCCTCACCACTCTTAAATTCTCACTGTGTTTTCACTGTGGACCTCTGAAACACCCAGATATTTTTCCTGTAGCTTCAGGTTTCTCCTCTGAATCACTATGAAGCTAAAATTGGTGCATCCCCTGCAAAAAATGCATTTCTCCTTGGCTGATCTCACTGTGTAATCCACCCTCTTCAGACTACAAAAGTAATTCTTTTCATCTTCACACCCTTCCAGATTTTTGTTGCTTGTAAATCTGTTCTCTGACTTTTCAGGCATGTTGTTTCTGAAAGGCTTTACCATGAGTTGTCTTTTTCTTGTTCAGATCCTCATTGAAAAGACATTTTTTCAAATCCCACCCCCCTTAGAGATATTGCAGAAAATTGTTTTCTCTGGATTTCTGCTTCAAATTTTTCATGATGTTTTCAACCTGACTGGCAGCCAAATAATTTCCACATTGTTGCCAAGACTTGATTCTAGTACCAAATAATGGTATCCCCAAGCAGCAAGTATTTATAATTCTGGACTTTCATAGGGTCAAACATAATCCATAGGGCTTACAAAATCAGACTCCTGAAACTGCCACTTCTCTGGACAAATCAGGTCACTTCTTAACCTTCCCTTTGATAAGCAGAATAGATTGTGATCCTTGGCATCAACTTTGTAAATCATGTAAATCATGATGCTTTTCTTCAAAGCCTTTTAATTTAATTTAATTAAGGTAACCAGTGATCATATAATAAAATAACTTTGTAAATCTCATTTCATAGAGTTCCTGGATATAATGAAGAGTGACAAGACAGGGACAGAACCTGGCCACAGGCTGCTGCTTCCAAAAGGATGTTGTAAACATGGTGCTACTCAGATACATTCCCAATAGCATCCTCTCATCAAATTTTTAATATGAAGCTGTTGCAGTGACACAACATCAAAGAGCTTGTGTGGTGGCTTGGGCATTGTCCTGGACAGTAGGGATCTGAATTTCCTGTAAAACAAGCAAAGTTGAGAATCCATGTAATAACATCCTCTAACCATTGAGCTGATCTCCAACAATATTTTAAGAAGATGAGCCAATGTTCTCTTCAGTTTGTTGGAGCTGAAACATCTTATTCAGCAAAGGTTAAAAATGTGATTTCATAGTGACACACTAGTCAAAGGATTGTGTAATCTGAGACTATTTCGTGTAGAGGTCATCAACCACTTCTGAATGAAAAAAACCCATATTTTTGGAAGCACTCCCTCCTCCTCAGTTGAAAGAAAATCAAACAGCTGGTGTACCCCAAAGGACAAATCAAGCTATGACTACCCTATCCTGACAAGTCACAAAAATTGTTCAACAGTGAAAACTGTATTCAGTCTTTCTCCATCTCTTGTGCACCTCCCTCACACATGCAGCAATCTGGTTTCCTCCAGCTGTGATTCCTCCTCTGTTTTCACTCTTACAAATCCTCAAAAAGGGTCCTCAGGATTAAGTATTACGGAGCCTGGGGGCAGGGTATCATTCCAATGAGAAGATTGTGTGGATTAAACTGTAATGTAACAAAGTAAGACTTTCAGAAATGTACCCTTACAGTCATTTAACTATAAGCAGACCATTTCATAGCTTTTATTACACTGGACTCCTGCCAGTAAATGAAAATTGCACCAAACATGCAACTTTCACAAGGAGATTTTTCCCTTATTGCATCTAACTACCTGAGACAGCAGTCACCTCCACTGGTGACTCTGTTCCCCTTCTGAGATTTAGGCCATTAAATTGCTTCCACATGACAGGACTTGGAATGCTGAAAATCAATCTAACTTATGATTCTGAAGTTTAGTTTCCTTTCAAGGGTCAGATTTCAAAAGTTTGCAGCTAAACCTCTTCCTCTTCTAGGTTCAAGACAGGATCATTTAAAGGTAATTTAAACACTCTGAGGAGATTGTAACATAAACTTTTTCTCTGTATTGATTTATTTTTCAACATGAAAGAGTTAAGAGAAGAAAAACCTTTTAGAAGGTATCAAGCGCTAATATTGAGGCATTAATTGTGGAGAGTATCAGAAAGAAGGAAGATTGTCTGATTGCTGTTTATTTGCACAAGTAATTTACTATAGAATTCAGTGGCTTGTGTTCAAGCTTTCCTCTCCCTGACGCAGATTACGAGACACACTGATCTAGCTTCTGCCAAACTAGTGCTATACTGAATGATGGATTTGGACATGACTGGCCAATCTTTACAAATACTTCAGGGTAAAGAAAGTTACTCTTTTTATTTTTGTTTATTCCAGCCCTTTTGCACTGAAATCTCTTTGCCTAGGAAAAAGATTATATACCAACATTTAAGTGGTCTTGATATATTTGTTCCCAGCAGCCAGGAAAGAGCTGTTTTCATTTATTAGCCCATTAATTCTATGAGATAGTTTCACTAAACTGAGTCTTACTGTCCATTTTAAAGGTCTTTTCAATAATATTGAAAGTAACATAATAAGCAATGTGCAGATATTTGGATATTCTCTTGTTTATTAAACAGAATAGAAAGAATTTCCTTTTTTCCTGGGGTCCTTCTTTGCACTATCCAGACTTAATTTGTGGTCTGAGGGTTACTATTTTACAATCATTTGTTTCAGAAGAAATGTGATCATTACTAAGCTATTCCATTGGCTAAAGAAGAACCTTTGCTCTCTTTATCCCATCTGGGTTGAGGTAATTGCCTTAGGCTGCAGGCAGGAGAATGGAAAGCAGATGAAGCATGTTGAAGATTAACCACACAAAGAAAATGCCTAAACAAAGAAAAGGCCAAGACAGAAGGAAGAAAGAAAGTCTCTCAGCCTGGACAGGCATACTGGAAAAGAAACTGCACATAGCTGCTAACAGTTTTGTGTCTTCACAAAAAAATGTGGAAGAAAGTAATCAACAATTTCAGTGGACTGATTGGTGTGCATGCAAACACACCGGGCTTGCAGGCACTTTCTGATAGGAAAGGAAATGTGACAGCCCATGAATGACACCTGTCATAGACTCAAATGCTGATATGAGGAAGACTGTTTAAAGGCGAAGCTCTTCTTCATTTTGGCCTGTTTACACTCACACTAGAGACGAGGAGTCTATTTAATCGTGTTAGAGACTCAAATTAAACCTGCAGAAATCTCTTTACTCCTGTATGTCCCACTACCTCATATATTCCAAAAGCACTAATGACTTCTGTCTCCTGGTGTTTTATAAGGGATTCATCTAAGCCAATAGAAAAAAAATAATGTTTTAATAAGTTTAAACATTGGTGTTAGTCACCCTGGCTTCCTTTGTAGTCAAATGAGAAAAATAAAGAGAGATTTAGATGACTTGTTTTAGCAATCTGTGTTAGAAAAAGATTAACAACCCTCTGGAGATGTTCACTTCTTTCTACTAACTGCAAAAGGAGAATAGAGTAAGTAGCTCAGTCTTCAACACCTAATCCTCAAGCACCTAACTGAGGAGAGAAGACATCCTGGTATACAAGCAGAGAGTTCACTTTCTGCTAGACAAAAGTCTCCTAGATGTTTCCAGGAGACTGCCAGTGTCATTACAACAGTGAGTTTCCAGCTGCAGTCTTAATATTAGTAACCAGAAGAGGTTTTTTATTATTATCTTTCCCGTGAGCTGATGCTCACTGCCAGTTAAGCATAATTTTACTTGATACCAAGTCACACTGAAACGTGGTCAGTACTGGTGATAACTTAGAACAGCTAGCACAAAGTGTCTACTGCCAAATCCAAAGAGACATCTTCAGAAATCCTCTTGGTGAAGACAAGACCTTCGGAAGTTCTCCAGTGTATTTCCCTGTTCTCTAATAAAGGACACTGCATGCCAGAAACATGCAGTCATGTTCTTTAAACTTGGTAATTCTCGTGGGTCCAATCCTTCCCCTTCAATCACTAGCCACAGGATATTTTGAAAATCTTTACTTACCCCACATTAAATTCTTTTCAGTTATTCTGAAAGAAAAATTATTCATGGTTTTACATAGCTTCTAGCTGAAAAGTTTGATAGTTCATAGAGCAAAACAGCATTCTTGGAAATACAAGACTGGTTTATTTGGATTACTTCATTTGTTATTTTTGTGCTTAAATAAATTTGTGTTAGGCTGGAATATGAGTAGGAGTGATACACTGACACTTTATTAGTAACCATACACTGTTTCCTCTTTCTTTCCCAAATGAATTCAATCTTAATTCTATTCCTCAGCTGCAAGAATAGAAATTTCCACAGACAACTGAGGCAGACTAGGCTAAAAGTTTAAGTATCCAGAGTTTTGAAACTTTTAACTGATAATTAAAATAGGAAAGCTTGATGTTAAGAAGGAAAAATACGAACATAACACTAGGCCTGCTGAAACCCTATGAAAGCCTTAACAGTCTGTCCATGGACTTTAACTGTCTTTGGGTCAGGCCATCTTTAAGTGTTTGCCTCCATGTGCTATTATAGACCCTTGGTTTCTGACTTTAACTCTTTTTCAGTGACTTCTGTGATATAAATGGACGAGGCTCATCTTTCTTGAGGCTTCAGTTTTTGGACAAATGGACATAGGATTTAGGATATCTGTCTGACCTGGCTATCATCTGGATGCCATGTTAGAAGGAAGAATTTTTAAACGTTTTGCCACAGAAGAGGCACATATCAAAGTCTCATAATCTAGGGGTTTTCAGTGATCCCTATGACAGAGTGTTCTACTGAGACAGTGAGTAATCTGAGATGAGCTCTGGTCTATCCAGAGTGAATGACAAATCCGTTCACAACAACAGGATCAGAAGTGTGTTCCTGGGTTCCTCTGGGGAGAGGCTGCCTGGATAATGTTACACCACTAAATAGCTGACATGTTAGTGAAGTGTTTTCTGCACTCCAGCCTTGTATTAGTATAAGTTTTCCTTGAGCTTGTTTAAAAAAATTATTTGGAAAGGTCTGTGATCAATGCTCCAAAACAAGATTTCCCATCTTCATATAACAGTTGCATTACCTGAATAATCTCTTTTTATACGCTAGGTAATTCTGTCAAAAAACATAACAGCTTTCTCCTCTTTTCTTGATGAAAACATTCCTGAATTCTATTCAGAAAAGGACTAAGGCAAATCTGAGTAATCAGCTTACTTTTTATTAGATTAATGCAGTAGACAGTTTCATCAGTCTTTCAGAGTGCAGAGACCTCATATGACTGAGCATATGAATTAAATAATATGTCACGCCATCTAGTAGAAATAAAAACTTTTATGATTTACAAACATTTGTTTCAACTGTTCAGCTACAGCAGAGCTGTACTCAGCACATGGCTACTACTGGTAGGATCAAGAAAGTCTATGATTTATCTGTCAGGGGTGGTTTTGTTACTTTGGAGTACCATTGCTCGTTTACTTGTTTAGTAAGTGTTGTGTTAATATTAAATGTTAAAGTTTAGCACAGAATAAAAATTCACTTTGATTTCCAAAGACATTCTCTACCCATTGACATGTCTTTCCAGTCTCATGGTGATCTTCATTTGCTTTTTCTCTTTCAGATGACACCAAACTGTAACCTCATCTCTTGGCAGGGCCAAAAAATCTTATGCATCTGTGCAATACCACATAAATGCTAAAGTGAGTTAGATTTATAATACTGGAAATGTAAGATCTGGGTGTCTGAAATTCTTCTCTTGTTAAGTCTCTTATGTCAAAATATGCAGTTCTCCAAGGGTTTGTCTATATCTCTGGCATCTACCAGTTGTAGAACTGTTCCATAGCCTGCTTTTTTCTAGTTCCCCACAGATACGAGGCTTCACTTTCTTGTGACAGCGACATTTTAAAAACTAAAATATGTTTCTGTTATGCATTTTCTTTCCATATACCTTTATTACTATCTGAGATTAACCACTGAAGATGGCATGTTCTTGATTTTGCTTTGAGGACACATGATATCTATTGTATCACTGTTTTGCCAGGGACTTTCAAAGTGCCCTAGCAGATGAGTGCATGCATTTGAACAGCTACAGCCAGCTCCATTGTGTTCACAGCAAACCCTGTGAAGTTCCTTTCAGCTACATGTCACTTCCAGTTTACGTTGTCTGAAGTTTTAACAATGATAGACGGTACTAAACTCTTTTCAAAATTCTTGTTTGGTCAGGGCCTGATACCCAAACCTGGCTGCACACAATTTTTTACGTATAATGACTTTTTCAACAAGTGTGACATAAGTTTCATGGGCACATTCAGACATTTTTTGGACATTCAGATATTTTATTTTACACTGTATATTTGGCACTACTGTTTACCTATTTAGAAAAAAGATAATGAACTAAACAAAATAATGAACTAGACAAAACATACAAAGAAGACACAAATGAGATGTGCTCAGTGCTCTGCCTACTGAAAATAATATTGTTCCGTTTCATACTATTGTCAACTCTAATTATAGTTCAGTCACTCTTTCCATGGGCTAGGAGTGCTTGCTTGAACAGAGATGACCTAACTGTTCTGCAATAACTCCCCCACGTGGGCATTCCATTTTACTCTGTATTTGTTATTTCATTTTCAAAACAGAAAAGTTGTCTCAAATATTAGTCTTTCTTTCAAGTATAGTGGATACGCATACAAATTTTTCATACGGAAATCTTTATCTTGATAACTCTCACAGTTTCAATGAAATGCAGAGTATGTAATCTATGCTAATCTAAGACTCAGCATTGACAGACTGTTTTGATTTCCTATAGATTAGGAAGGATGGTTCCAGCTGGATGAGAATGAGCTGAATTGCCCTTACTGGTAAAAGGAGGCTAAACAGTAATCTTTTCCTCTGGTTTAGTTGGTTGAGTCTGACTCCTCCGGAAGCTCACGTTGGCCAGCCTCATCTCAATTTGTTTACTGAAGTTAGGCAAAACCTGTTTGCTGTCAAGGCTTCTGAGCATGTATAAACAGTCTAGTCTCTGAAGTACTAGTTAGAGCTGACACCTATCCCTTGCTAATGCTGCCAGCATTGCTCATACCCATGGAGATAAACTGGTAGTGCAAACAACTTGGGGGGCACATATGGATTGGAAGCTTTGGAGGACTGTAGACCCTCCAAGACTCTGTGTGGTCGGTACAGCTATGAAACTTCATATCAAAAGCTTAATGTAATTAATTAATAGTTTCTAAGAAGCAGCTCACTTGCACTAATTCTGATTGCTTTTATGCTTCTTATCTAGAGATAATGTTCATCTAATTATCTGATGGACTTTGTGAGAATAAACACTGATTTTTGTCTTCACTTTAGCAAAGACTAAAATGTAATTCTCTTGACAGATTACCAAAGCATGAAAGACTAGTCACATTTCTGCTGCCAGCAGGCTGTATCACACAAGCACCCCACACAGGTTTGTACATGAACACTAAATGTAAGTTGGCATGAAGAGAAAAAGAGATTCTCTAGTTCTCTTCCCTCTTTGGGATGGTTGATTGAACAACGGGTTAGAGACAGACAGGAGGGAAGTCATTTTTAGGCTGAGTAAACACAGCAATTTCTCATCCAGAAATCTCCCCAGTGGCAGCTGTTTGACCTATAGGGAGCTTGTTCTATGTCTAGTCAAGAAGAAAATTGTGAAATGGCTCTTGGATGTTTTCTATTTCCTTAAACTTATTTCATCTGGGAGCTAAGGTACCAAAATGCCATAACAAAGGCAGTTTCCATCCTCTTTTCAGATGAATCAGTGCCAGGAAGTCCTGGCATCTCTCTAGGCCCTTTTTCTCCATGTGATTCTGGACCACATATAAATGTCAATCACTCATGTCTTTTGTCCAGAGGAAAACAAACAAGCCATGCCCCCTGCCCTTTTTGCTTCTCTAATCTAACAGGTTTTTTGGTTTCTCTCATTGTCCAACCTCATTCCCTACATTTCCCTTCAGATGTGTCTGTATCAGCTATTAGATATACACAGTTTTTGCACTGATATTTGTTATCTGTGCATGAATATATATATAGCTATCTGTCAAGATTTGTCTAACAATTTTTTTATGTATAACTTTCCTAAATGTACAGTTTCTCTTAAGTATGATTGACCCTTCTTCATAGGGACTTGTTGAAGTAAACTAACTTTTTTTTCAGAAATGTTGAAAATTAAATGCTTTTAATTCTTAAGGTTTTACTAATCTGGTAAATCCAGGGTAAGCATTTTTCATACTTTTGAGAGTAATTGCTCTAGTGCATTTACACTTACACCAACACCTGAATTTTCTGGTAAGCTCATGAAAATGTTGCAGCTCTGCTTCCAGGTACTACTTGAGCATCTGAAATATCAAACTGAATGCTAGGGCTAGCCCAGTCCCCTTCTTTGGGTATCTAGTGATGCAAAGAAATCTGACTAATGTAACATAATCTAGGGATAATAAGGAGAACAAATTCTTAGTTTCCTAATTAGCAGATGCATACAACAGCTCTTCTTTCATCTGAGTTGGATGTGTTTTGTCACTGACTGAAAGACAAGTTGTCGAAGTCTAGGGCTGATACTTGGTGTAACCTTCAGCAACTGTGTTGCAACTGCTACCCAAATTACTAAGTAAACCTGAATCATCACATGTTAATCACTGCAATTAAATAAATATTACACATTTCATCTTGTATCACATGTTCTTCAAGGATATTGAAATATTTTCTAAAAATTTGGAAATACTACAACACACGATTGAAATAACAGCCTAAGAAAGAAGAATTTGTGAATATGTGAAAGCTGGTGGGGCATATGTATTCACACTAGCTGCTTTAGCAGACAAAATAATTCCGAGATTAAGCTCTCTAAGTGTCCTGTGCAGTCAGTAGAGAAATGCACACCTCCATGGCCTGATTCAAAGCAGTTAATTTAGAGACCTGTCCATAGAGAGCTATAAATCTCCCACAGCCTTCATTTTGCATTTTATTAGTGGGTCTGTCTTTGCACAAGCAGGAAGATGCCTTGAATGAGTTCTCCCACTTCTCACATTTGACTTGTTTCTTTAATTTTTCAACTGCAGCCTGAATTTGCTCCTCTTAACGTTAGAAATCATTTGGCCTAGTAAGGCTTCTAATTGCTTGGTATAGTTTAACACGATCTTAGTAGAAGCACTTATTTTGTGGCCTTATCTTTACTTTTATTCTACCCGGAGTGCTGGGCTTTATAATGAGAGCTATACTATTCGGTATTTTTGTTTTTATATAAAAAATATAATAAAAATTTTACTTGTGACAATACTAATCCTAAGAAAATCTGTTGTGCAGGAACAAACTCTCAGATAGGAGCTCTTCTCGTCGCTAAACAAATTCTCTCATTCTTTAAATTTCCCAGTTTCTCCAGTTGTCTCAAATATTAAGTTGCGTTTGTCCCTTTCATATTGAGGAATGGAAAATGATTGGTATCTGCAGATAGAGAAATCAAAGGAAGAGGACCATGTACTAAGTAAGAAAGCAAAGATAACTGCTGAGTCTAAATACACTTCTGGGTATAGTCAGCATCACACAAGCAGGCAATATAACTAACATCATTTTCCAGCTGACTTTTAGTTCCTTTTTTAGATAACCGGATACCACACACATCTGTATTTATTGGTGTAGCCTTCAACACTGGTAGAGTATAATGATCCAATGGCAGGACAGTTAAAGAGTTAAATTTAAAAGTGTTGGGGATAAAAATAAATGGACTAATCACCAAACACCTGACATGGTAGAGAAAGCAGGTGAACACAATCTGGTCACCACCCTGATTTTAACATCAACCTATCTTAAGCTTTCTCTTCCAAATCCCCCTTTATCTTTACCACAAAAGCTAGGTGCATGTGACCTTAAAGACAATTCTACTAATAAGAAAGCATTGGTATTTTCTGTATTCACCAGTACAAATCTGCTCTGACCCTCTGTCTCACTCGACATATGGATGTTTTACTTGCCAATTAAGACTTTCAATGAAAAAAAAAAGGTATTAACACTGATGAATTTGACTGAGGCTGGGCAATACATTACAGCCTTATTCCGGTATGTCTTTGAGCATCATACCAGATGACTTTTCATTGTTCATGTCTGCTTTTAGGTACACTGATGTCCTCATGAACCTATCTTTCACTGAATCATAAAAATTAACCTTGAAATAGGTAAGTGATAAACCTACAATAAACACAGTTCCTTGGCATTACTTTTCTGGGAGTTGCCTGCTCTGTGGTGGATTTATTAGTGTAGACTTCAGCGTAATGTGTAAAGGAGCAACTCACAACTCTTGCTGTTTCAGAGTACACTATTTTCCTTTACTGTTCTGAAGTCATTGATTAAGATGGACTACACTGAAGAACAGCAGCTAAAACTAGCAAGAACAATCTATTATTAGTGATTTAATCCCAAACCACAAACGTGATAAAATATCGTTACTGTCACTGCAGGAAAAGACCACTTAAAATATATTGAAGAACTGGTATGTCATAAAAGGGACAGCAGTCATCCCAGCTGGTGGGAAATTTACTATGCTACTATGCTCCACACCTGGAAGATAAAGATTTAATTATTTCCAAAATAGATCTGGGAGGTACAGGTATTAATTCATATGATTTCACGTGTTTGTCTGTGAAGTACCAGCTGAAGTGCCAAACACTAGTTCTTTGCACTTCCTCACTTCCAAACAGGTATCTGTAGTCAGAGACAAACCAATCTGGAAAAAAAGAAAGAATAAAATAATTTTCTCTGCTAATTTCCTTGAGTTCTGCTAAATAACAACTCCATCATCTACTAAGCATTCTTCATTGCCCCAGTAAATTTAATTGTATTTCTGACACCTCTGCAGTTTTTCATAGAGATCTGTTCTAAATACAGAATTCCTTCTCACGTTGCCCTAGGTGGGGATCAGCAAGTGATCAGCAGGTAATCCTATGTTATGCATCAGATTAGCCACTCTATTGCAAATGTAAGTCTGACAACGGCTTTGGAAGGCCTGAACAGGGTCAAGCATCTGATGGCATTTTTTTAATACTTGGGTTTTGATTTTCTAGGCCTGAAAGTCCAACGCTTCTGTCTCTCTTGACAAGGGACCCAAGCATATAAAGGACACTCCAGCTTCTTCAATGCAATGGCATGAAGCAAAACCAGTCACAGAAGCTGACACTTCTTCTGTGGTAGTGGATTGTCCTCTTAGTGTGGACAAGTCACACATGTCCTTTTTTTTTTTTTTTTAAATGCTTCCAGAAAATACTCCCAGTGCTGTCCAATGGCACTGTTATCACGTTCTTTCTTTATTTCTCATATTTCTCCCACTCCACATAAATCACAACTGTATTGATTACCATCACTTGGTTATTTCCAATAGATAACTAGAATATAATGGATAATCACACACATACAGTACACAGCAATTACAAACAAAAACTCAGGTTCACTTTTCTTCATAGACAGCAGTCTGTCTGTTGCTTGTCAACGAACTCAATTGTCTATTAAAGATGCAGAGTTTATAATGATTTTACTTTGGTGAATCATGTACTAGGTTAGAAATAGTGGCAGAAATTATTAATGAAAATTATGCTGAAATCAAGCACAACAAAAATATCTGTCCTCCCACCTTCAGATAGTTTTGTATCTCAGTGACTATAGTTTTGGCTTAATTACTTTAAAAAGCTTTTATTATATTTTCTGAATGTATAAAGAGTTTATTTCTGTCCTTTCCAAATCCAGTTCTCTGCTGGCTCTCGGTTTAAACCCAAATAAATAAGCCAATTGCCTTGGCATTCCTATAGTCATCTGTTTGGAAGAATTCTAACAACTGTCACTAAAATGACAATATCCAGAAGTCATCACTTTCAAACACTGTTGTGTTATGACAACAGCAGAGTTTCTCACTTAATTTTTAGCTTCAGCAGTTGGGTGACAGTCTAGACTTCTTCTATGGTCAATGGAATATGAGAAGAGCCTTCAGAGGACAACCACTTGTCTATCCTAGACCTGTATTTTTATGTAAGATGAACTGTGTTTCCAGGATGACTACAGCTTTCCATCACTACGGAGGAAAATTTGACACCTCACTTTTAGACCACTAATGCTCATACAACAGACGCCACCTGTAATGCAGAGTTTATTTACAGGAGATCCCATTGGTTTAGGAAATAGTCTGAAAGCAATTGAACAACAATTTTAATTGCTTGCAATTACTTTTAGTTCATAACAACACCCTCTGACACCTTTTTGAAATACCTGTGGAAAAGAAAATATTTTTTCACATGTTGTTTTCCTTTAACTACCACATTGGTTTAATGAGACAAATCTTAAGCTATTTGTAACATGTCCTTACATTTTTTACTGCCATTCTTGTGTTGTGAGGACATGTTTTACGCTAAGAAATGTAGCAGAGGTCATAGACTGTACATACCTTTTTTGCTTCTCCTCTCCGAACATACCATTAAGATTCTTGAAATATATATATTTTCATTGCTGGAACTCTCTTGAATTCCCATAATCTTTGCTCTCAGCTTTCTCTTTTCCTGAAAGAGAAGTCTGGATTTTGTTAAAGCATATAAATAGCTGTGAAGAATATGGTATTTTAATGAATTTCAGAGTGTGGGATTTTATGTACTTTCAGAAATGGCGAGCAAAGAGTGAAATAACTCACACATATTACAGACCCTAACAGATACAATAGGTGTGTCCAACATCTGACGGTTCACAGATACGTACATGTAATTTTGTCCCCCTCTAGCTAAGTGCAATAACATTATGCTGCAAAGTTTTGCTTGCTTTTTTGGTTCCAGGATTTGTGTTCTTGGCAGCACAGTGCTCCAATATCAGCCATGGACTAAGGTGGTGTCCAATTTGCTATTTATAGCACTAATTTTCTTAGGAGTTGAAAAAGACTAATGTAAATCCCTGTGGCTGAGAACAGTCTGCAGTCCAGCTTTCCTGCCACTGCGTGAGTGAATGAGAGGTAAGATTTGCAAGCTCCCTTTAAAGCCCCCCAGGTGCCTTTCCATGTAGTGCATTTGATTTCTTCCATATTTCTGACAAATTTGTAATAATTTATTAGTAATATTGAATCTTGTGAAAATTTTTCCTTTTTAAAATATATGTTTTAATTTCTGGTGGAAAATACTCAAGTTTGTTGTAGTCTCCAAAGTGTCCACAGGTAACACAGGTTTTTAAAATCATTATCTGCTTGTGAATTTCCAGGCTGCTAATCTTTTCTCCCTAAACACTTACCCATACTCTCCAGAGACTGTAAATCACGGTAGTCTTCAAGCTGCGGTGCTAAAAATATTGATTTTTTGAACACTGATAAGATTTAGCTTTTTCTTTGGGATAAATAATATCATACAGGTTACATAAAGCAAAGTGGGCTTGTATCCTCATTAAACTGGTTTACTTTGTTCTAAAGGCCAGATTCTTGAAACAGGACAGGACCAGGGTGGAAAATTACATGTGCTAGAAAAAAAACTAACAGGCCAATTTTTTGCAAAGAGCTGATAGCAGATCATAACAATTTCACATCATAACGACTCTGAGATATGCAAGTTGAGGTGCTAATTTTTAGCAGTCTTTTTTACTGCTAAAGTAGTTGAAAAAGTTACCCTTTAAGCAACCAAAAATGAAAATATGGAGGAGCAAGTATTCTTGCTTTTACAAACTGAAATTCCATGGGCCTGATTCATAAAACACCCAGCACTTGTCAGGCACATTTCTGAACAGCATCTTGCAAGAGCTGGATGGTTCACACCAGGTGTGATGGAGTTTAGAGCAGTGGGGAGAGTCTGCTACCAGTTCTACATTATGGGGAACAAGTGAACTGGTATACTAAGTACTAAAGTACTACTGATAGTCATGCCTTATTTTCCCCTGACTGCCATGACTTAGAATCATAGAATAATTTAGGTTGGAAAAGTCTTCATAGATGCCTATATAGAAAACGTTTAAAATTAGGTGAAACAAAATCTAGTGTCTTCCACTCCAGATAAGTCCTATCCACAGTCTGACAAAGTCTGTGCAAGGCTGTTTTTTGACCTCTCTGAGTCATTACTTTCTCAAATAAAGATATACTGTAATAAAGAATAAGTGTTGGATTTCTTGACCTTAGCTGCCAGAACTTTCTCAGAGTTGTGGCACAGCTACGGGAATACATTAGGGATGCAAAAAAAAGGCATTTTTTTACATTAGTCATTGGATCTACATTTGGGTATTGGCCATTTTCCTTTCAGCCCTTGATTTAGTAAGATAAAACCAACTGAATCAATATTTTTTTTAATTTAGTAAGGAAAAACACTATTTTAATATATGAAAACCTTTGAGAAAATCCAGGAAAAGAAAAGGTTTGACTGAAGTAAGTCACGTATAGGCTACCTCTTCAGAGTATGGGCTGGGCAGGGTTGTGCAACTCTGACTTCTCAAAAAATAGGTACCAACCCATGTGAAAAAGCAGAACTTGCTTATGTACCAATGAAATGCTGTCTCTGTATGAATAATTATCACTTATCACTGAATGTCGAAGGTCAAATTTTCAGATGCCTGACTAGGAATTTCTAAGCATGGGCTCTAATTTTAGTGAAAAATCATGGAGTCTGCATAGAAGTTCTGTTCATCATGAAACATGTTTTTATCAGATAATGTTGCTGCAGTGCTGAGAGAATTTTTATGTGGAATGATATGAAAAACATGTCATGTATCAGCTACAAATATAGACTAATAAATCATAAGATGTCTGTGGGATCAGTAACAAGGCAGAATCTTAATATGAAAAACGAAAATCTCATACACCAAAAAAAACCTAATAGTAGGAAGAAAGCATTAGAAAATGTACTTTCCAGGAACAGCCTTTCATTGTTTAGGATACACACGTCACTTCTGAACAAAAACAAGTTTAATATTTCGGAGTAGCATGCTTTGTTTACTCTTGTTTTTTGAGAGAACAGGGCCTCCGAAACGTGAGATATGAGATGAGCCCCTCTGCTGGAAAGCTTTTGACTTTCATGTAAAGGTTCAGACTCCTGGATACAAAGTCAACATTAAAAAAACCCAACAACAACAACAAAAAAATCCCAGAACAAATCTGTGGATTCTCAAAAAAGTCCTATTTTTTGCATCATCACAGCCCAAATTAAACCCTTTTATGTCTTCTACTCATTACAGAGCATAAAGTACTGCTGTCCCAATCAGGCAAACAGATTTTAATTATTTTTCAGGCTAGTATCTTTTTCTGGTCCATAAAAAAAAAGAATGATTTGATTGACACTTCGTTAAATATCGAATAATGTTATAACCTTACAAATACCAGCACAGTTTAACCATAACCAGAAGAGTCAAAAATAACAACCAGCACTGCCCCTTTTGACTGAGGCAGCTGAGGTAAAACTTATTGTCTTGTGTATTATTCTGGTTAGGAAGAAAAATAAGTGATGAGTAGCTTAGACACAGACCTGTCTGTATGCAAGAATGCACAAAATCATATTTGCCTGAGCACAGGAGGTGTTAAAAATCACAGTTCCTCTACTTGCCTCCCCAGACCTCTCTCAGCTGAGAGGTAAGGGGAGCCAAAGAGGTAAAAATGTCAGCACTATTGAGAGCAGTGGCAAAATCCAGAGCTGACTCCAGTGGGACTGGGATTTCACCTAAAGAAAAGGGACAGAGTGGTGCTGATATATTGAAACCTCGACAATTGGAATGGTTCAGAATAATCCCCTTCCTAATTCAAAAGTAAAAGACAGTGAAGTCTATTTTGTAAAAAATCCACTAGAAAGAGGCAACAGATGACCATTATGTCCCTCATAATGTTTAATTACAACTGCAAATATGCCATAGGCATTAATGTTAGTCAGAAGAATCAAGGCCATGGTTTAAGCAAGCAAGCAAGAGTCTGGAGTATCTCCACTTCTGTGTACACAGCCTGAGAAAAATTATAGGAACTCCTTGTTGCAGGCAACATGTCCAGCTCTTTCTGAGAAATGTACCTCGTCAGAGCTTGGCAGATGTCTTTCCAGTATCTGTTCCCTCTCTGTGAACAAAAGTCTTGGCTACTCATGTCAATAATGTCATTTTAAGGGAATCTGATGGGGAATTTTAGTTTCTTCTCTGGACAGAAACCCACTGGGAAGATGTGCTGAGCAGCTTTTGTTAGCTTATCATCTTTCCCAAGTTGGTCACCTTCTGTGTGGCAAAAAGAGAGAATGAAACTTACGGTTTAATAATTCTCTTCCCTTGTGAATTTATATTAGAAAAACTTGGACAGCACTGAGAGCCCCCATATAACACTTCTTGACATCCTGTTTGAATTTCTGTAGGCATTATTCTTTGTGAAATGTTAACCTTCTAGGACAGTTAGGATCTTTCTGGTCTCATACCAAAAATGCCTCCGGCTGAGGCACAGGAAATCCAAACCGCTCTTCAAATTAAATCATGGGAAACCTTTATTTCTTGCTTGTCTCAGGCAAAGTTAATGGGAAACAGAGACATACTCCTGTTAAAACAGTAAGTTGTATATTTGTCTACTGCTGGTTTATCTTTTGCTGTATTGGGTTAAAGTGATAATATTAACTTTTTTTTTCTATTAGTATTGCATTTTGTTAGTAGGCTTTTGCAAAATAGTAATAAATAAATTACCAATTTGTATTCATACTGATAACTCTGATAATTACTAGTAAAAAGTTAAACCACTAATTTAATCAAAAATTAAATTTGTGTCTTCTGGGAAAAACAGTAACAAAAGTATGATTTATGATCCAAATTAATACAAAAGGATGAAATACAAAATCATCTGATGTAACAAAACATTCAATCCAGTCTCAAATGAAATATTTAATTTTGACTTCACCTAATGACATTCTGCTAAAATAAATCTCCCCCTAACTCAAAATTAAGATCTATCTTTGCCTAGATGATTATATGCTGTACAACATATGAGCAGCCACTAATGACAGTATCAGGAAAAAGAAGCACTGCTTTCAAGCTGGTTTAGATCCATGCATACATTGATTATCTTTCTCCTTTGCATTTCTCACCACTGTGAATGGACAAGGTTAACATCTTCTTCCTTCCTCTGAATAGGGGTGTATAAAAAGTTCTATTGCAGTGTAAAAAGCATTTTGTAAGAGTTTCATTGATGGTTGTTCTGCTTAGTATATACTAGAGTCAGCAACGACCAAGCACATGCAAAATTGAAAAAAAACCCAAACCCATTCCTGCTTTGTGAACAAAGCTAGGTTTTTTTTAAACTCGAAGTCAATTCAAAGTGGTTATTCAGAAATATGGACAAAAATTGCTTGTAGGTGAAAAATAAGAGAAATCTGGGTGTCCAGGTTAATAATACATTTTATAAATATAGTGTATATGATTCAGGTCTCAACTTCCAACTCTACATTACTAAAGTCCTGAATTCAGTGAGATTGCCCTAACCTGCAAGCACATAACTGAAAGATTAATCAGGCCTATTCATATCTTCATAAAGGCAAATTAATTCAGGAACTGTTAACAACACTGAATATCTCACGCTGTTCTGAAATTTATTTTTACTGTGGCACAAAAACCCAGTGTTTAAAATCTGTCATTTTCATAAACCTGACATATTCATCCAGCTGTGACAATACACGGTGTGTTAGCTTATGCTTCTCCTCCCATTATTCTCCCCATGCTGGGAGTTGGTGGATCTTTAATTTACCTATTATTTACCACAGAGAAAGACCCTTAGCAAATGATCAACCCTACCTTCCAGCTCTGAAAATAATATAGTCATTCTTGAGTCCTCATTATTTCCTTTTCATATGACATCTTGGAAAAAAGGTGCTGGTCTGGAGCACATCTACTGGTCTTAGTGGAGCCCAGCCTGTGGTCACACTGGTAGTCTCCTAAGCTTTAACTAAGGTTACTATGAGTTTATACCCATTTGCCTTAACTTCTTCAAAACATCAGGTTAATCATCCCTGGGGACCATGTGCTTTGCAGGATGTTGAGGAGGAAATGGACTATACGAGCTGTAGCTCCCTTGCAAGACTAGAAGTTTCTCCACATTCCAGTTTGTTGTTTGGTTTGGTTTTTCTGTTTTTTTTAATCAGCAAATCAATGAAGAAGGAATTAAAACAAAAGGCGAAGCAACAAATGTTTTTGTAGCACTGCCTCCCTCTCCTACCAACGGTCTGCCCAGGCTCTGGCTCCCTAGGAACACCTGCTGGCCATTCGTTCCCAAAGGCTACCTAATTCACCCTTGGGTCAGGTGGCTGCCTCCTTCTTCACTCTGGACTTCAAGGCAGTGGCAGACTTAAATACTGGACACATTCCTGTGTTATTGTTTGTATAATTCTTTCCCAGTCTCTTTCTAGAATGTCTTTTTATAATCTTCCACTGTAATAGCTTGGCTTGCTAAATGAAGGTTTTTGCTTTCAGCTACAAAGTAATTTTGCACTTAAGTTAATTAAATATGTAGAAGCTGCTAAGTTTTATGTCTTCATTGCCTCAATGGCAATAGGCCTAATCTAGCAAGAAAAACATACTGTTAGGAAATGCCGTGATGTAAGTTTTAGATAAAACTTTAAACATTGTGTCATTGAGGGTAAGAACTGCACAGGTAGGGACTACAATAATCATCCCATTAAACACTGGTCCTCAGAGAGAAAAAGTGGTTTCACAGGTGGTTTCCCACTGCTAAAAGCATGGCGGTTCAAACCATGCAGGAAAAATAGGAGATAGGGAGGCAGACAAGGCAAGGAAAGTAATTGTAAGAAATGACAGGGGTTGTGATTTGGGAAGGAGTGGAAGTGCCGAGGATGTGCAGCACTGTGAATGGGGGCCAGAAATTGTAGCAGAAAACTCATGGTAGGTTGTTAGAGGGAGGGAGCAAGAGTGGTGCTCGTTTTGATGTTATTGGCGTTCATGTCCTGTGCAGAGCACCCTCAAGTGCTTTAGGCTTGTGATGCTTGGGAATTTCCATGCAGTATAAAATAATACACAGGATAACTTGACCTTTATTTAGACACCTTTTTTTCAGATATTTGAGTATATTCTGGGAGCGAATCTTTGGTATTGTAGTCACCTCTCTTGCTATGGCTACTGGATATTACTTATATTAACCTTACAAAACTGAGGTGAGAAAAGATAATATTATCCCATGAAGTACAGGCAGATGTGGCTTGCACACAGCTAGCCTGCAATGACTAACTCCCAGGCAAGCGTGGAAATTACTGGCCTACTTTACCCCTGATTTCATGTCCCTTGCTGTTTCCTGTCAACCGCATAAGGCTGGGATCTGCGCTGCTAGCTGCTGAAAGCAGTAACCTCCCAGTTTATTTATGTCCGCCTAAATAACTTCTCCTGGTTCATTTAGCACCTGTAAATCCCAGCCCAGTAAATTGCGTTGCTTCCTGTGCAGTCTTGTCCCATCCTCATAAGCGGCATTTTGCAGTTTTTTGTCTGGGGGCCATGTCCTGCTCTCAAATACAGCTCGTCTAACCACAGACTTATCCAGTCCTCCTTTCCTCCCTTGTCCCAGCCTTAGTTATTCAGATGGTTGCATATTTTGCACACTGCTGTCCAGTTTATACTCTTTGTTTTAATACAGACTTTACGAAAAGCTAGGGTGTTTTTTCTAAAAAGAAAGAACAACTTTTTTTTCTTTTGCACACACACTGCTGGTCTGATGTAACTCTACTGGGATTTCTTCTTGACTACTTCTTGATTACATCAAGGTCAAAATAAATCATTTCAAGTACTACGTGTGCTACAGCAACACACTGAGGCAAGTTTATGTACTGTTCATGCCACAACAATCTTTTAACATCTAGTACAAATGACTCATTGCAGTTTCAGCAGATTATTACCTTCTTGAAATACTAGTAAATTCAGTCTCTCTTCCTCAGTTGCTGCATGCTACTCTACATTTCTGGCTGTTTCCCATCATAATGGAAGAATTAAAGAAACAATTCCCGCAGTGGCAGGAGCGCTCTCTCACGCCTCGTACCACAATTCTCCCTCACTGTCCTTTTTTGGTAATGTTTGGGTTAGGTTCTGGATGTGAAAGCTGTCTGGCAGAAAAGTGCCTTGGTCTTGCAATGGTGGTAAATTTCAGTCTCTTCATTAGTTTACTTATTTTCTGTGTTTTACTGGGGACTAACTGCAGGTTTAAATGCTGTGATTATTTTTAATTATATTAGTAAGAAACAGTCCTGCTGCTTGGAAGCAATTTAATTTTTTGCAGAGATAAGAAGTACTGTGGAGCATCAAAATTCAAGCCTTAACTGTAAACCAGTCATAAATCAGCAGTCCAGCTTCTAAGAAATGTTTAAAGGTGTGATTTACTCCTGAGGTCACAACATCTCTTGCCATTCTTGCTGGGGACTGACTTTTGCTGACACAAACTCACTATGTCAGACACAAAAGAATCTATTCTCTTATTTCAAATCTGTTTTGGAGCAGGCCTGAGGCAGAGAGAAAAAATAACAGAGGGAAGAGGGTTACCATTCTAGCTATGCAATAGAAAATAATCTGCCCATGCAGAGGGAGGGGAAGGACAGAAATGGAAAAAGAGAATAGCTTCCCCTTTCCCAGGGTGGCCAGAAAGGAGAAGAGAGAGGGGCAGGAGCGTAAACTGCTGCTCTAGTTTACGTATCAAATTTGCTTCACTTTGCTTACACTGAAATTTTATGGGCTTCTTCCTGTTCACTGCCATTTTGAGAGCTGCTAGGAGATTTTTATTGTCCTGCTTTCTAAATCTAAAAGGCCATCCGGGTTGAGGTGGGGATGGGGTTATAGGCTTGCTCTGTCTGTGTAAAAAATGTAGCCAAAATGAAGAGAAAAATCAGACTAGGCTAACTTACTTGAGGACAGAAAAGACAGCCAGGTAGGAGAGTTTTAATGTCTCCTGTTAAAGCTCTTTTGGAAAAAAAATAAAAAAAATAAAAAAAAAGGGTTTATGCTCTCTGGTGTCAGGGAAGGAAAAAAGAAAGACAGAGAGCTATCATTACCCTTAGGTCTCTTACTGAGCAAGAGAAGCTGGGTTCTTGCCCTTACACCTAATTCTTTACAAAAAAAAACAGTTTTGTATAAAATGAATACTCAAGCATTGTCTCCCACGTGTTCCTTGGAGCAGCAGCTGACACCCAGGGTGTTTTACAACACATGCCTGTGTGCCTGTCTGCCTTCACCCCTCTGAACACATTCAGGCTGTGACAGCCCCCTTCTTCCTCTTCACTGGGAGCAGGGTGCTGGGGGGAGCATCCAGTGTGGTCCCCGCAGAGGAGAGCAGCAAGGTCCCTGATCAGGTCCGTGGGAAGAGGTGATCACCTGGCTGCTCAGCTCTCTGCAGGCATGGGCAGCTCCAGTCATGCCTGCAGAGATGTGCAAGTGCCTGAGGGACAATTTTTTCTGATGCATAGTTGCAGTAGAACTGCAAACATCTCAGGGAGGGAGCAGGTGGCAAATGGGTGATCCAGCTCTGTATGCTGGATCTGGCCAAGTAACCCTAGGTGTCAAAGTAAGGGCCTTCACTGGCTTAACAGTCTTCGACTGGCTAGGCAGCTTCCAGGGGCTATGGCCAAAGGGTTTGAGTTTGCTGCATGCAAACAGTTTGTGTGAGCAGAGATCCCACTCTGAACCGCACCTGCCTTTTGCTGAAGCTCTCCTGCTCTGAGCTTCACTCTAGGGAACTAGTGAGTAGTTAGTGGGTATAGGCAGGGCCTTGGAGCTTGAATGCAGGCTTGATCCTTAACTAACAAGAGCATAGACTGTCTTTTTGCCTTCAATCCTCTGAAATAATATAGAGCCAGGTAGACTCCCTTTTCCATCTGTTTGCCTGTCTTGGTTGCTCATATTGGGAGCTTGATGGCGGAAACCAGTTTTTAATATGAATTTCCATGCTTTCTAACAATGCAAATAATAGAGGCAGAAATTAAGGCACTTAGTTCTTACTTTTGCAGCAAGCTTATCTGAATCTGGACTGTGCTTAGGGAGCTAGTGTGCACTAAAGTCAGTGCCATCCTGCTCTGAACACAAGCTGGATTGATTCAAAATGCTTGTGCATGGTGCAACTATTCCTCCCACTCAGAGCGGAGCATGCCCTATATCCCTTTATTTTCCTTCCACAGCATTGCTTCATTACTATGCTAAATTGCAGAAACATCATGAGTGTTTCTTCATCATTCTCAATAGCTGATTAGTTCTATTCTCACATACTCCAACAAGCCCTGTATAGCAGGCGTACGTGTTAGCTAATTCTGATGTAGCCACTTGGGTTTAACATTTTTAATAAGAATGGAGCACATCTGTTATATGGAGATAGTAAATCACTTTAGAGGTTCCAGCAGAAGATTAGAAGCTCCACCTACACTGTTGGCCTGTACCTATCATGCAGCTGTAGCTTGCTGTGCAATCTGCTTTTGTCCCAGTACTGGACTATCTGAAGATTCATGGTTAAATACAGACTTGAATATAGAGTTTACATTCCACAAGTGGTACAAGCAATTTAAAATGAACTTGACCTGACTTTTTAACCTTCTTACTAAGTTATGCAGACTGTTTGTACTGGCAGGAGAATCTCATGTTTGGGGTGAAAAAGGGAAAGAATGAGAGTCAATCATCTTATCTCAGCTGAATCACTGTGTGACCTGTGCAAATCCTTTAGTTTTTATTGCCTTATTTTTTTTTCTAAATAAGAGTACTCTGAGAGCCAAATATACCACTTGATATGTGCTTTTCTCGTTAAATTTGTGTCTGCTTTCGGAAGAATTATCTAAGCACGGAACACATTGTACAATGCTAAAAACGAGAGAGAGATATTGGAGAAATAAGATGATTTCTCTGTGGTGAGTCTTCCAATGCATGAACTGAGCTACTAGTATGCAAAACTTACACTTGGGGCTGCCAACAATTCTTGAAAGTCACTAAAGGACTGTGACTTTCAGTCAGTTGATCTCAACCTAAGCTCTTTTTGTCAGAGCTGAATCATAAAAACTTAGAGCCTCAGGATACTTTGAGAGCCCCCTCCCCTGGCCATTCAACAAAGGCATGTCCAGCCCAGTGGCTCTCACATTACTGTTTTTCCCAAGAGCAATCTATTTCAAGAACCATAGTATGAAAAAGCTATTGAATCATGCTCTGTATGGTAGAGGCAGTGTCACAGAGATATTAATTTTCCAGGAATCACTCAGGCTCTTCCAAAGAGCAGCTGCCATTTTGTATGTTGTTTCACACCCAGAACATAAGGGAACAATTTATTACATGAACACCTGTGGTCTTTGTAATAGCTCATTCTGTATTTCTTATCCTTAAATCGATATTGAGGTAATATGCATTCAAAATGAAAAGATTGCCCCCAAATCTCCTGACCCTGATTTTGCCAAAAGACTAGACCATTCCCATATATTGTGGCTCGACATACATGCCACACTTCTTCTAGTCAGAGTAAATTCCTTGAAGGATGTTCCACATGTTGCCAACTGGCTTTGGAAAAAAATACATGTCACAGACAATATTAGCAAATTATGAAAATGCACTGACAAGAAAAGAATGTTTGCAATATCAAGTTTCACAATTTAAATAATTATTTCAATCTTCCTTAAGGAACAGCAAGAAGTAACACCTTACCCACTTTTGCTGTTAAAGCAGTTCCAGACAGGTGTCCAGCCAGGAGCAAGGAAGAAAGTTCCTCTTGTCTGCTTTCTTCATGACAGCAACACTTGGGCTCCAGTCGGGGTACGGAGACAGGCTGAAGTCACACCTTCCAGTAAGGATGATGCATTTTGGGTTTTCTTGGAATTTCCAGGGACAGACTGCCTGTGAGTGCGTGCAGCTGCACACCATCTCCTCCAGTGCAGATCAGGCTGCCCTTGCCAGGGAGGGACTGGCTGTAGAAAACTGGAGCAGGGATTGGGGAAGGTGAGATAACAATGGTGAAGAGAAATAGTTGCTCAAACAGACCTCCCAGCAAGGCAAGAGACCTCTGCACCCTCTGGTTGGGCAGAGGGAAAATAAAGTGTAACTACAGACTCTGCACTTGATTTGAGCCACAGATTTCTCTTGTAGACGTTAATTGGTGTACTCTCTTACCTTCGTTGGGATTCAGAAAAGAAGCAAATAAAACAGTTTTGAACAAAAGTCGGGTAAATAGCAGTGAAAAGGTCAGTGCTGTAAATGCACAAGAAGTGCTGCTGATCCAGTGAACAGAAACAAGTCACTGGGGTCACAAGCACGACTGAGGTATCTGTATAATCTTTTATTACCCAGAGTTAGTGTATATTTTGTCTTTCAGCCTGAACAGGAGTGTTTACTTGACACCGTTATTTTACATTACTGTACCAGCATCTAAAGGACTAACCATGGGTTCAGGTATTTAATGCTCACTGAAACGACATGTCATGGGTCTTTTGGAGAATTTTGGGTTTTGGATTTTTTTTTTTTCTGAAAAGGCACTGATGCTAGAATTGTTTGTGAAAAAGGTAACAAAATTGCTCTGGACATCATTGTGGGAGTGGGGAAAGAGGATGGAAAGGGAGTGGGCAGCAGAGGAGGAAAAGAAAAATATTGCGTTCAGATTTAGACAAGGCAGGCAATGGGAAGACAATAGGAATACTGCAAGATATAACTGCCAGGACTTCTCTGCTGTGAAACTATCATGTCCTTGCAGGCTTATTCTTTATGGATTATACGTCTCTTTGCAGATCATCCATTCATCTCAAAGGTCACATCAACAAAAGCTAGCTATTAACTGAAGATTGGGAAATAACAAATCTATTATTCTAGCAGAGGTGAAAAAAAGATATTGCACTAACACTCTCACTGCTGTGCAAATGGAAATAACTTCTTTGTTATGCATCTTTTACATTGAAACGTGTGTTTACCTCTGTGCTGTAACACACAGGTGCAGACATAAAAATGTCAAACAGTATCCTCATTAACTGAAGGAGTGCTAAGTTCCAGGCCCATCTTCCTCTGAGCCAGGCAGCACTTCTGTAAGACAGGTGGTCCCACAGCTACCTTCTGTGGGGTTCTTGTGATTCCTGGAACCAGCCCAGTGGCAACCATGTAAACTAGACAGACATCAAGTCTGATGTGGTTTAACATGCCTGATTTCCCTGTTGGAAGCACTATGACGTCTGGTCAACTGATCCTTCCACTCATAGTGTAGGTGGTTTGGGTAAGAGCGGTACCAGCTTCCCTACAGCTACCCAATGGATTCTTCACTCTGCTTGCAAAGTCCTGAGGAGTTCAGTTTACATATCTCTGCTGATTCTGTGCATGTAAGGTCTGACATATCCTAAGATATCATGAGATCCACTGGGAATTTTTTCCACTGGGCACAAGACAAAACTTTAGTGGCAGCTGATGAAGTTTGAAATCAGCTGCAGAAGGCCAGATCTCTTGCTACATTTCTGTGGAGCAGCTAAATCTTTCAGTGGAGGAAACACAAGCCCTGTTCTTGCTGTGGGCTGGATTCACTGCTGTGGGTGGCAGTCAAGGGGACAGCCATCTGAATCTGATCATCTGCATCAATGAGAGCAGAAGGGGAGGAGAGGTGTTAGGGTCACTCCTGCCATAAGCAAGTGCTGGTGCCACTCATTCTGCTGCAGTTTGCATCTCTACTGCAGGAACCAAGGAGCAAGAGGAGACTGTCAAGCCATCTCTCCACTTTGCAGCAATGAAATCCCGTTTTACAAGTGCTGGGACCACATGATGTGGCTAGGGCTGACTAGATAATTCCTTGAGGAAAAAAAGCTGGAGCACACCTAAGCTCCCTTGGAGGTGGATAATATAGCCACTCGGTAGTTTCTGTTTGCATCCTGGAGAAAATGCCTCCCCTTGTTATCACACAGGCTCATGCTACTGCCCTGCTGCAGCCCCTGGCTAACAGACTGACTGCATGCCTCACAGCTGGGTTTGGGGTTCAGCTCTGCCCCCACCTGTTTTGAGTTCCACTGCAATTCTTGCCCATCTATGGAGCATCTTGGAGTCCCAAGAACCAGAGGAAGATGTCACTGCTGCTTTACCAGAGAGCGGGGAAATATTTAGCCACTACTCAGCTCACAGACACAGACTGAGAATGCTGCAGTAACATTTTCTGACTCATAAAATGGCAAAAGCTGGTGCTACCCCTAAAAAGTGTCCTCCTGCATCATTTGCAGAAAGGGTGTGATGGTTACTGCCCAGTCTCGCCTTCATTTGTTTCATGTTAGAGAGAAGGCAATGGGGTACAAATATTATTGTGTGCATTTGGAATACAGTGACACTGGGCTTTTTTGTGGCTTTCTTGTTTTGGTTTTAAACTGTGATGCTATTCCACTCCTATGCCAGAAACTTCAAAAATAGGTCTGGTGGAATGAGAGGAATAAAAACAATCAAAAACTGGGAAACAAAAATAAAGTCAGTCCTCAGAACTCTATTATAAAGTGTTACTAATGTTAAACTAAGGGAAAAGTGAAGGGCTACTTCTACTGTAGCCTTCTTGGGTACAACAGGTCGTCTTTGATTTCTAAGATAAATTCCACATTTTTTAGCATCCTCTGATTTGGAAGCATTTTTCTTAAGGTGAAAAAAACATCATCTGAATTTAATTCATGGGAAACAGCAACTGGAAGATCTCTTCAAGGTCACACAGCAGGTGAACTTCAGCACCTGGAAAGAAATTAAACCAGTCGGATTTTGAGTATTGTCCCCTGATCACTGGTTGATGTAGCTTTCCTTTAGGAGACAGTGATTGTCACTGTCTGTTCAGTCACAGGACAGGCTTTGCATCTAATGCGAGGTGGGAAAGCTCTCCTGTCTACATCCTACTTCAGCCATAGCCTTTAAACCTGCACCTACTCTTTCCAAGACAGCTTCCCTGAGTGTGCCGCACAGTCTGCAGAACATACAATAGGATGAGTTTATTGCTTTCTATAAAAACTCACTAAGAAGAACACCACTTTACTGCTATAATAAAGGTCATGACACTGCTTTCCTATATTCATACTGTATTTTCAGAAACCTCACACAGCCCAGATCACAAAAATAACATCTCCATGAGAATGCTGACGTTTCATCTTGCAGGCAATTTACACTGTTAATCTACTCTAAGTCACACTAAGACTTCACAGTCTCAGTCACCTGCTGATTTTAATCACTAAGTGTAATCTGTCTGTTCCAAAATCCACAGGCTAGCGATGAAATTAGGATGGTTTGTTGTATCACATTAGCCACTACAAGCTATAAGCAGAGAACTGATCCTTGCTGCGTGAAGTGCACAACAGAAAAGAGTCACCTCCCCAACATCAATGTCTCTCACCATGTTTGACACCTTGCAGGATGGGGAGACCTTGAGCGCATTCTTGCCTGCTAACCCTACCATATCGACATCCTTATCAAAGAACCCCAGAAGCCCAGAGGTCCATTACCATGGCTGGTGCTGCTGGGCTTTCTTTTCCCCAGGATGCTGTCCCTGGAGGCTTATACCTGCTATCACCCTCCACATGTCGAGACCTGATCTCTCTGTTAGGGAGTTGATCTGCTACACTTCAGCAGAAGGTGCTTTCACCAGGTAGACAACAGAAGAGCAATAGCCTGTGTTCATGATCCAAGCAAGCTCCAGAAAACAGTTAAAACTCATAGGGACCAAGCTACCCAAATGAAACATCTGGCAGCAAATGGCAGAAGAAGACTACACCTGTGGTGACCAAATATTTCCTTGTTACTGTCAATAAAATAAATAATTGGAAATTGCTTTTTAATTTACACTTGTAGGCATTATCTGTTGTGCTCAATGCACTTTTGTCCAGTATTGTGCTATGGCTGACCATACTGAGGAGTATAGCTTCCATCTCTCCCATCTTGTACATCCAGCAGAAAGACAATATTCTGACTTGTGCAGTCCCAGCTCCCAGTGAAGTAGCAGGACACTACCACACCTTCTGCATCACTCCAGAGGTAACCACTTGCCAGGTTATCACCGGCAAAGAGCACCATGAGGGAAACCCTAACCTATACCACAATTACCAGTTTGATGCCAGTGCCAGGAATAGCCACCCAGAAGCTGGAAAAGGATCACAGGTCAGCAAGATAGCACCTGAAAATCTCTCAAAGAAATTCCAGCCAATAAGCCAGCTTCATCGGGGCCCAACTTGAGTGCCTCTATGCAAACATACATAGCATGGAGAACAGACAAGAGGAGTTAGAGACCTGCACATATCTGCAGGGCTACAGTCTTATAGGCATCAAGGAGATGTGATGGGATGGCTCCTATGACTGGAGTGTTGGGATGGAAGGACAGACAGGGAAGATGAGGAAGGGGTGTCACCCTTTATGTCAATGACCAGCTGAAGAGCATGGAGGTCTGCCTGGAGATGGATGAGGAGCTGAATGAGAGCTTATGGATCAGGTCTAAAGTGAGGGCAGGGACAGGTGACATTATAGTGTGGGTCTGCTACAGGTCACCCCACCAGGAAGACCAAGTGGATGAGGACCTCTATAGACAGATAGCAGTAACCTCACATTCACAAGCCCTGGTCCTCACGGGGGTCTTCCGTCACCCTGATATCTGTTGGAGGGACAACACAACAGGGCATAAGCAAGCCAAGAGGTTCCTGGAATGTGTTGATGATAACTTCCTTCTCCAAGTGATAGAGGACACAACGAGGAGAGGTGCTATGCTGGACCTTGTTCTCACCAACAAGGAAGGGTTGGTGGGGAATGTGTCATCAAGGGCAGCCTGGGCTGCAGTGACCATGAGATGGTGGATTTCAAGATCATTAGCACAGTGAGGAGGGTGCACAGCAAACTCACGACCCTGAACTTCAGGACATCAGACTTTGACCTCTTCAGGGATCTGCGTGGTAGAGTACCATGGGACAAAGCCGTGGAGGGAAGAGGGGCCCAAGAAAGCTGGTTAATCAAGTACCACCTCCTGCAAGCTCAGGAGCGATGTGTCCCAACAAAGAGGAAGGCAGGCAAAAATGTCAGGAGGCCTACATGGATGAACAAGGAGTTCCTGGACTAACTCAAACACAAAAAGGAAGCCTACAGAGGGTGGAAGCAAGGACAGGTATTCTGGAAGGAAAGCAGAGAAATTGTCCAAGCAGCCAAGGATCAGGTTAGGAAGGCTAAAGCCCTGACAGAATTAAATCTGGCCAGGGACATCAAGGGCAAAAAGAAAAGCTTCTACAGGTATGTTGGTGATAAAAGGAAGACTAAGGAAAATGTGAACCCTCTCGGGAAGGAAATGGGAGACCTGGATATGGAGAAGGCTGAGGTACTCAGTGACTTCTTTGCCTCAGAATTCACTGGAAATCGCTCAAGTACCACACCGTCCAAGTCACAGAAAGCAAAGTCAGGGAACGGGAGAATGAAGAACTGCCTACTGTAGGAGAAGATCAGGTGTGAGATCATCTAAACCTAGACAGTCTGAGAGAGTTGGGGTTTTTCAGCCTGGAGAAGAGAAGGCACCAGGGAGACCTCCTAGCAGCTTTCCAGTACCTGAAGGGGGCCTACAGGAGACATGGGAAGCACTCCTTATCAGGGAGTGTAGTGATAGGAGGAGGGGTAATGGTTTTAAGCTGAAAGAGTAGATTTAGATGAGATATTAAGAAGGAATTTTTTTCTTTGAGGGTGGTGAGACACTGGAACAGGTTGCCCAGAGAAGCTGTGGATGCCCCATCCCTGGAGGTTTTCAAGGCCAGGCTGGATGAGGCTTTGAGCAACCAGGTCTAGCAGAGGGTGTCCCTGCCCACAGCAGAGGGACTGGAACTTGATGGTCTTTGAGGTCCCTTACAACTAAAACCGTTCTGTGATTCTGTGATCATTCTATATCATCTCGCACAGCAATGCCCAACTGTAGTAAGAAGGGGAAGTGGGTAGTGGGGAAGAAAAATGGGAAGGAAGTGTCAATAGTGCTCTAGGAGCTGGTAGGACAACCAGTAGACAGGCAAGACTGGGCTTTGGTGAAGAATAGACTTGTCTCTCTTACTTGTCATGATTGGAAAATAACGAGTTATGACACAAGGCTCTAATCCTTTACTGTGTTGGTTTTGAAGGATGACACTTGGCAGCATTTGTAGGGACCATTGCTTCAGTAACAACCAGCAGCTTATAATTCCAGGCTGAATGATCTGTTGGACAGATCTTCTGTCTTTTTTATTGCAAAGTTGTTAAAGAAACAAAACTTCTGTCATGTTCTCTCTTTCTATGCATAGGGTTCCTATTTCATATGCTCAGAATAATACTGATGAAATTAAAAGAAACAGAAATTAAATTCAAAGACTTCAGGAATATGGAACTATAACAATAGCAGTACATTTGCAGACCTTTTGTCAAATGCATTTACCTTTTTGATGGGACACAATTAGTTCTTTTCATATGTGTGTGTGTATGCATATATACATTTAGATATTTATATATCTACCTTTTCAAATTACCATTTTCAAACCAACTATTTCCCAGGTCAGTATTGTGCTCTATTCAAAGAACAAAATGAAGTGCACATTTGAATTCCTCTGCTGGAATCCATGGAAGAAAAAATGAAAGTGTGTCAGCTTGTGTCAGCTTGTATCAGCTGAGTGCAAATAAGAGTGACTGATACATTTACCCAGATTTCTTTCCAAGACACAGAGACGTTAATGACTACAGGATCCAATTTAAAAAAAAACAAACAAAAACAAAACCCCAAAACCAAAAAAACAAAAACTTGATTTCAAACTGCATCATTTTTCAAAGTGCACTTAGTATTTATTTTAAAGGGTTCTGTTCCAAAGCATACCCAGGTAGTCTAGAACAATGACAGAAGCTTAAAAAACACTCAACAAAACCACAGTGTCACCATTTGGACTAGTCAATGGTCTTGTTTAATTATTTTTACAGTAGTGTGGTTTGCCAAATCCAGCAGAGAGGCTCTAATAATTACGTGTCTGGCTTTATGGTTTTGTGCCACTGGCAATCCAGTCTAGCAGTTTTGAAAACAGAACCCCCTAGGAGCAAAAGAAAATCTGTTCTAACCATCTCACACATTCCAGATCTCTAGGCCAGGGTCCCAAAAACCAGAGCACAGGTGCTGAGAAGACAACTTTCTTTTATCCCCAAACATGTGCTTTACACAAGGGGCAGTAAGTTAGTTAAGTCATGTAAGAGACAGGATTTATATCATCAGGACAAAGAAAACTTTGAAATGTACTTCTTATTCTTTCCCATCGAGCTTACTCCATATGTGAGAAGTGCAAACCAGTGAATGTAGGATGGCAGCTGTACCGTGGGTGTCGGGCAGCACAGTTCAGCTCAGCCCAGTGGTCAGATCACCTCCTGTCTCAATTTGGCTGCACTCCATAGGTAACAACAAAGTGTTGAGAGAGTATTCTCTTCCACATTTAGCTTGTTCAGTCAGAGCAATACTCTGCATTTAACTGTTACCTTTTAAAGGTTGTACCTAGACAGAATACGAAACTGATAAGAGCTGTACATAAGTGGCAAAAAAATGACCTTTGCATTTTTTAATAAACATAACACTAAAAAAGAAAGACAAGGAAAAAGAAGACGAAAAGGAAAAGGAAAAGGAAAAGGAAAAGGAAAAGGAAAAGGAAAAGGAAAAGGAAAAGGAAAAGGAAAAGGAAAAGGAAAAGGAAAAGGAAAAGGAAAAGGAAAAGGAAAAGGAAAAGGAAAGAAAAAGAAGAATAAAAAAGAGAAAGAAAGAAAAAGAAACCAGTTGCCAAATGGCCCCCAAAGCCACCAAACCCTCCACGGATGGACCAGTGCTGGACCACGAGATGCTGCAACGGAGCATCTCTCCAGCCCAGTGACTCCAGCAGTGTTTTTGCTCCTTTCTTGCTCCTTATCCAGATGACACCACACAGCTGAATACCAGCGGTAATCCTAAATTTAGATCACAACATGCTTTACACTTCTGCGTTTCACCACGAGCAAGGGAAGCTCTCCCCAGGCTGTAGGAAGGCAGCATGGGATTATTTTTTTTTCCTTTGTGCCAGGCAAAGCTGTGACATAAAGCCCACGGCTTGTTATACAATTTTTTTTTTTTTTTCCCCAACATCTTCCCCACTTTGCCTTGGCAAGAAGCTGAGTTTTCAGCTGGGAAGAGCATGTGTCATGCCAAACACACCCCCGAGTTTCCAGTGGGAAAACAGAAATCTGAGCATCAACATGTTAAAACTTGGCAGCGATGTTTTAGGGGAGGGAGGTATTAAAAAGCCAATGGTTCCCGCAGAGAAAATCCTCTGTTTTCCCACCCAAAATCAACTTATTGCTTGCTCATAAACCTGTTTGCAGCAGTTTGTGGCTGGCATGAGGCTCTCGGTGAGGTTGTTGGTGCAAATGTGGAAACTCAAAGGATTTTGAAGGTGGATGTGAAGTTGATTTAGATGGGGACAGCAGGGTCCCCTTACTTAGGGCTTGATGTCCCCAGAGGCTTGGGGACAAGCTCACGGCTGGTGTGTCCCACCAAGGCTGCCCAACGCTCCGGTTTCCCAGATCTCCAAAGATTTTCCCAGGAAATTTGCTCTGGGGGAAATGCACGAACCAAAGGAAAAAGGAGACCCAAAGGCTGGGGTCAAACCTCAGCTTGTCCAGAGGGTCCCGCCGATGTGCCCCCGTGTTTGCTCATCCCACATCTGCTTCCTCGCACCCAGCTTTTTGTATGCCCGTATTCCCCCTGCGCTCGCCGCTCTCCTGGCTTTTCCCCTCTCTTCTTCTCTCTGATTTCTATAATTTGAAGTCCTGGCTGGGAGCTGATGTTATGACATGTCCAGCCTTCCAAAATAAACCTCCCTCTTGATACCGGGTTATTTTATTGGGTGCATCAAGGCTGAAAACAACCTTATTCATCTTAAGAAATGTATTTTCCCATTTGCTGTGTAAATACATACGTGTTTCCTTGCATTATTCACCTAGGCACGGCAGATAGATGAGCGGCAACAAAGGCACCACATTTTTATTTCTCGTTCTGTAACAGAAAAGGCACCAGGGAGGTTTGTGGCAGGAGCTCGGCGGTGCGGAAAAATCAGTTGGGGCAACCGATAGGGAGAAAATGGAATGGAGAGGAGATACGCCTCTCCCAGCCAAAGTCCTCCAGGGATAGGGTGAAGTTCTGGTCTTCAGGGTCCTTGTCCAGGTCTGGAAACACAGGAAATACGGGTGGAGGAAAAGCCAAAGGACAGATGAAAAATAAGACAAAGGGAAAAAAAATAAAATAGGCAGAGAAGAAGAGGGAGGGATGACAAGAGAGGAGAAAAAAAATGAATAATTGAAAGTCTGTAATAAACACAGTGTAGACACACAGGAAAAAATGCCAATGTGAAAATGTAATTACTGGCTGTATCAATAACATCAGCACACAAGGCCGGCTGCGCCGGGGTTATGACCAAAACAAGCCATAAGTCTTGTGAATGCTCGATTCAGATGTGCCTTAGAAATCATCCCTGTTGAGGTCCGGGCATCTTAATTCCCCCACGGTGATTTCATGGAACAATAAAGGGGAAATTCAACCTTCACATCAGTTATGAGGCTCGTAACCTTAATGGGTTTTAGCCACAGTTCCTCTGGTCCTGTAGAGACAAGGTTGGGGAAAGATGCCCATGGCCAACAGTCTCCACCAGCAGCCCCCATGGCCAACAGCCCCCATGGTCAACAACCCCAGTAATCAAAAGTACCCATGGCCAACAGCCCCCATGGTCAACAATCCCAGTAATCAAAAGTACCCATGGCCAACAGCCCCCATGGTCAACAACCCCAGTAATCAAAAGTACCCATGGCCAACAGCCCCCATGGTCAACAATCCCAGTAATCAAAAGTACCCATGGCCAACAGCCCTGATGGCCAACAGTTCCCATGGCCAACAGCCCCCGTGGCCAACGGGCCAGGGTTTGCCCACGCACCCTGGGGCCCCTCTTTGTCAGTACTTGTGGAAGCTGATTTCAAGTCATCCCTTGCCTTCCACGAAGCGGAAAGTGCGCTAAAAGAGTTAAAACCCCATTTCCCTTCCTTTTGAGCCCAAGATGACTTGAAGCCTACACCTGCTATTTTTAAATCACTGCTGAGGATTTCTCTTAATTGGAGATAATTGCTGACTGTAAAGAGTCCAAAATAAGACTCTTCTCCTTCATTAGCTTCCTGCGTGTATTTGGAGTTTCATTTCATTGCACCAACAATCCTCTTACCAGCGGCCACAGTGGAATTACGATGGAATACTGGTGTCTCAATCGCCCCCTGAATAACGGGGCAGGAAAATCAAATTCTTTATTCCTAGAAATGTTGACCTGCCCTCCCTCAGCCTTGCGCACCCACACTGGCCCTGCAAATTCATCATCTTCTGGGTAACCCAACCCAACGTGCAGGTGTCCTGTGGTGGTTCCCAGCTGGATCCGGACTCAACTGGGAGTAAGTCAGCCCCAGGAGGGTGTCTGGGCTCCTCCATCGCCTCTCTTCACACGCCGTAACCTGTTGCAACGCTGCTCCTTCCTCTCACACCAGCTTTTCCCCAGAAGCGCCGATAAACCCAAGAGAGATGCAGATTTAACGTTATCGGGAGATGCAGAGCATGTTTAGCAGGAACTTGAAGGATCATAGCGAGAGGTCTGGATGTAATCCAGGCTGTGGCGGATAAGGAACTGAAAAGCCGCCGCTGCCTCTTCTTCTTTTTCTCTTTTTCTTTTTTTTTTTTTTTTCCTTTTCATTG
>WKFP01014121.1:131015-154105 GCA_011057875.1 Pterocles orientalis | reverse complement strand
CAGTGTCCTTCCCTGCCACTGAAGGTATAGAAGAAAAAACAACCTGCATGCCTGATCCATCAATTACCCGTCCCAGTCCCCTGAAGTCTTTTTTGATAGTCTTCAGGCTTTTCTCAGCAACTTCATCACTGCCAGCCTGAACTATCAATAAGGGGTAATAATCTGAAGGGTGGATCAGCCTAGGAAGTTTCCTAGAGATGTCCCTGACCCGTGCCCCAGGGAGACAGCACACCTCTCTACGGGAAGGGTCAGGCCGACATATAGGGCCTTCCGCTCCCCTCAGAAGGGAGTCACCTGTGACAACTACCCTTCTGTCCTTCCGGATGGAGGCAGTCTTGAGGTGTGGGGCCGGGGGCTTCACCTGAGGGAACCTAACAGATGAGCCTCCCTCCACACCTCCACTCACTTCTCCCTCAAGTTCCAAGGCCTCAAACCTATTTCGCAGGGGCACCTGGGGAACCGAGGATGGTCGGGATGGGGGATGCCCACTTCGCTGAGCCAGTACACGTTTCCACTCCTCCTCATCTCTCAATTTGCCTGGCTCTGCTCAGCGGCAACAGGGCAGGGGGTCCACCACCGTCTGGTGAATATCACGTTGATGCCTTTCAGGGAGAGAGTTAGACTGGTTTTGCCGCTGCCCCACACTCCACAACCCCCCACCATTGTTGCTGGGGGGAGGTTCCTCATCGGTCGGGCCTGTCTGACTGTGACTGGGCAGAGGGTCAAACACTTTTCTGGGGGTATCGCCCTGGCACCCTTCCCTCCGGCACGCCAGCAGGTCACTCCACCGATCAATCTCCCTCTCACACTCCCTGAGAGTGTTGTTGTTACTGTTAGGTATGAAAAGCTCTTACAGCAGATTAATGAAACCCAAGGTTGGTTTACAGGGCAATTTACACAAGTGTGTATGCACTCATGACTTGCTGGGACACCGAACTAATTTTCCTTTCTCACTCTCCTTTTCTGCTCACAGCTCCCCACCAGTAACAAATACGCACTGGGCTCCTGTTCCTTTAGTCTGCTTGATAATTGTGTTACTTAAGGATAGCAGGTGAGCACTGAAGTCTGAAGCTGCTTTCCTCTTATATTTAGAAAGAAAATTACAGGATTTCAGCAGAGCACCCAAGTTCAGGGCTCATATAATGAGAGATAACTTTTGGGCTTACATTATTTCTGCCAGTGAATGGCCTTCCAGTTACAAACATATGTTTTGGTACCTTTCCAAATAAATGGTGATACAGTTATTGACGATTAATAACCAGACTCTTAAATAGACCTATTGATGTAAGAACAACTCAGCAGAGTATGGACATGTCAGTGGAGGTGTCAATATGCAGGATGTCAAAGGCTCTGGATGTTTTCTGCTACTGAACAATTGAATATAGGGATGACATTGCCCTCTCGTGGGTAATTGTTGAAATGGAAAATGGCAAATGCTAGTCCTGGTGCTGGCCTGGTTTACTAATCCTTCAAGTCTCATTGCAACAGCCACCTAAACCTTTCCAGATTTTCATTCCACGTGTTCAGGTCATTCAGAACTGAGAATTTGTGGCATGCTGCAGGACCGGGACTTACTCTTGGTTTGAAAACTCAGTGGATTGGTTAGGGCTACAGCTCTGAGGCTGTGGCCCAGAAGCATCTCTGTAAACGCCAGACATTTGAGCTCAGGATTCTCTTTGCTGCAAGAACACATGGAAAACCACCATGTTTAGTGTTTTAGCCCAAGATCTAAGACACAGAGCTAGGCCACTGAGAGTGAACTCTGGCTAGGATTGCTTTGCTTAAAAACGCCCCTTCTTTTATTTTTGTTGCGTTAACCTAACTTGAACCAAATCACATCTCATAAAAGCAGAGTTCACACAGTAGAGTGGAGGGATGGAGGTGAAATGGGATTCTTTTCAGAAGACATGTAAACTATTTATGGACTGTACTGAAAATCTGTGGTATATAGTAGGTGATTGGCCTGCCACAATGGTTGTGGACATTAAAAATTGACTGTCTGGAGAGAGCTGATTCTGATCTTTGCCTAGATCTTTCCAGAGAACCTAGTTGTAGAAGGTTAACTATTCAACTGGTAAACTGGGGATGGAGGAGAGGGAGCAAAAGCAAGCAGGAGAGGACAGGTTGAGGACAGGAAGGTTGAGGACAACCTAGCTTGGTTTTGCCTTAAGCAAAGCAGTTTGTTTCCTGTGTCCAGAAATGTTTCTGAAGTCCACATTGCTGCAATGACAAGAATGCTGTAATTGTTAATCTCAGAATATCTTTATGAAGGAGGCACATTGTTTATACAAGTGGATCACTGTCAACAGCAAAAACAGGATTGTTACAGTAAGCATGGCTGCTGGGATATTACTTATCAATGTGTGCTTGCAGCCCAGAAAGCCAACCGTGTCCTGGGCTGCATCAAAAGAAGCATTAGCAGCAGGTCAAAGGAGGTGGTTCTCCCCATCTACTCTGCTCTCATGAGACTCCACCTGGAGTACTGTGTTCAGATGTGGGGCCTCCAGCATAAAAAAGACATGGACCTGTTGGAGAGAGTACAGAGGAGAGCCACAAAGATTGTCAGAGGGCTGGAGCACCTCCCCTAAGAGGACAGGCTGAGAGAATTGGGGTTGTTCATCCTGGAGAAAAGAAGGGTCCGAGGAGACTTAATAGCAGCCTACCAGTACCTGAAGGGGGCCTACAGGAGAGATGGGGAGGCACTCTTTATCAGGGAGTGTAGTGAGAGGACAAAAGGTAATGGGTATAAGCTGGAAGAGGGCAGATTTAGACTAGACATTAGGAAGAAATTTTTCACTATGAGAGTGGTGAGGCATTGGCACAGGTTGCCCAGGGAAGTTGTGAATGCCCCATCCCTGGAGATGTTCAAAGCCAGGCTGGATGAGGCTTTGAGCAACCTGGTCTAGCAGAGGGTGTCCCTGCCCATGGCAGGCAGGTTGGAACTCGATGATCTTTAAGCCAGCAAAATCCCCTCTGTGAGCTTAGTGACTATTACCTGGCACAGCAGTGGCCTCGTGGCTCCTTCCTACCACATCTGCTGGTGACAGAACAGGTTTCCAGTATCAACAAAGAGAAGGTACCACCTGGCCTCCTGGCTGTAGTGAGCGTTTCACCAAGTTTTGAGTATCTGGTCTGGTCCACAAACCTGAGAATGTTTTTTTGTCTGAGTGGGAAAAGGGTGGAGGTGTCCCAGTGTAGCCCCATCCCTTCTGGACCCTCACCTAACACACAGCCCCCAGGCCCTTCTATGCCAGTCCCTACTTGTCCTGACACCGCCAGTTTATCCCAACTCAGTCATATGGCTGCAAGACAAAAATTCAATTTCTCTCACTCTGGATAATCCAATTCCTTTCAAATCTCTCCCTAGATTCTTCGCCCTGAGCTGCCAATCTCCCCCTGTCTTCTTATCCCAGCCCAACCTCTCTGTCCAGAAGCCAGATGCCTGCTGTTCTGCTTCCCCTGCTCGGCTGACCAGGTGCTGCTGCTCCCCTCCCACACAGCAACTCTGGCTCCTGCCTTCACAGAGGTTAAAAACCACAGGCACAACCTGCTTTGACCAAAAATCTGCCTCGGCAAGACTCAGAGCAGCAGAGAACACGTCCTGGAAAAATGGGTGCAGTAGCCATAGCATGAGCATAATTCAGTATGTCATTAACATAACTGGCCACTTTTCCCGACTCTTTAAAATGGGCTTACAAGGTACGTGCAGTGGCTCTGCATCGTTCCTGTGTCCTACACTATGTCTGGTGTCATGAGTGCGCTGGAACTTCATCACTGTTCTTGAAGTAAATATTTTTTCATATACTGGAACTATATAATTTTGCTTGGAGTAAATGTTCTCTCTCCTTTTTTAGGACATATACATTCGAGCTGTGGGTGAGTATGTAATTAACATATCATGGTGTTTTTCATTCATACATCTCTGAAGAGAAAAACATGGATGCACGAAGGCATGAACTCATTTAGCAAATATAGCTACAGGCCCTTTGGCTTTATTATGTTTCATACAGCAAAAGGTGGTACTTTCTAAATATTTCATTCCAAGAGAGCATAACTTTTCACACTCCTGAAACATCAACTTTTCTAATTGAAAACATAAAGGTGGTATGGTTTTGTGAATCACCTGTAGATTATTTACGATAATTCTGCAGTGAGTCCACTGGCTCAGGAATCAAATCACACCACAATTTCTGTTCAGGACCTGGCACTGCCACTAATTTCACAGGTAACCTTCCCAGACACTTTAATTATGTCTTATTTTCCCCATTAGTAAAACAAATACAGATTGTATCAGCTGCTTCCCAGGACTGTTGGGATGACTGCTGATTTGATGATGTTGAAATCTGGGTGGATCTTACCAGACAGGCACAAAGTGTCATTATTATGTTTTACCATCAAATAGCCCTTCAGTTTAGAGTTAGAATTCAGCAGACTTTGAGGAAAGCGGATTAGAAAATTTAAAAAATAGCCAAGGACTAAACAGCAAAGAATGCTCATCATCTTTCATTAAATTAGGTGTTTGAGAAAAAACAACCTGGTTTAACAGTCAGAGAAAACAGGCAGATCAATCTACAAGAGAAGAAAGTCAAACCAAACAAACAGCCATGCAGAAGGAAATTCTGCCTTTAGCTACTGCCTTGCTTTTCCTGGAGCTGGGTAAGGCATAATTTGCCACAATGTTTAAAAAAAAAAAAAAAATAACAGAATGCTTCAGCCACTTAAATAATGTTCATCATTCTTTTGTTTGGGACAGCCTCTAAGCCATAATTTCCCTGGCTAGTTTACAGATTTGCAGCTTCTACTATTTGGAACGAAAGCCTTTTCTACGAGACTAAATTAAAAAAAAAGAAAAAGAAAAAAAAAAGTTGCTGCATTGTTTTTCATAGCAGATCTTTTTCCAAGTGGATGAATCATGTTGTTTAATTGAAGGCTAGGAAATGAACCTTAAAAATCTGTCCTGAAATCCTCTATTGTAAATACTAGTTTCCATTTGTGAACCTATTTCCTAGTTTGATAGTAAGAACAATACTCTTTTATTCATTTTTGCAGTTAGGAGTCCTCAGAGAAGAAACATTCTGCTTTTCATCATTGCTACTTCCATCAATTTGCTTTTGCTGTTATTACAGTCCACAGCAGCCCAGCTGAAGATTTCCACCTAGTGCAAAATAATGCAAGCGTACCTCTGGTCCACATTCACAATATTCAGTGACAAGAATCATTACTTCTATGCATGCTGATAAAAACACTCATACTTGTACACTTTACATGGAGAACAATAATTACTTTGGTGCAAAATGGGAGCTACTTTATATTGCATTTTCCTCTGAGACTATGGCTAATATTTATGCAAATCCTGGAGATGTTCTCAACCAGTAACTGGGGGCAAAATGACAAAATGTTGTCTCAGTTGTGATGAGATCAGTGCCAGGAGAGAAAGATAAATGTCATTGCTGTGCTGAAAATCATCCATGAAATATTTAAATCTCACTTAAATCCTCTTTTCAGAATTAAATTTAATTTGAATGAGCAATGGACCCTGTTCTAGTGTAGGGGAGAATTTAACTTCAAGAATCTGTCTGGTCTCATACAGACAATTGTGCATTCCAGGGATAGTTTATGAACATGGTTTAGTTTTTGTCTGAGTTTTTGTCTAGAGACTTTCAGCTGCCTGAAACGGAGTGGTGATAAGCTAACTTCATGAGCTCTGTCAGCAGTTCCAGACACACCTGTAACTAACAACATGATATCTTACCCTCTGAACTAGAAAGAAAAGAGGGGAGGGAATAAAAAAGAGTAAGTGTTAAATTAATTTTAAATAGAAGCACTGTTTCGTAGTTGCTTTTCTTTTACACACAGCAACAGATTTCCTGCTATGATAAACTAGAAGGCTGAGAAACTGCCTGAAGTATTTGCACGAGGATCAGACTGTTACCTTGTAGGACATCAGGTCAGTGAAATTCCGTATTTATCAAAGAGAGAAATGAAAGACTGACAAGCAATTTTCTTACAGCAATTTGGCATCAGATTTAGGAAAATGAAAGAAACTTGGATCTTCATGAAACCTTCCATGGGATAAAGTAGAACATTTTTTTAAGGAAGCGGTATTTTATCCTGGGAAATCACTCACGGGGAAAACGGTTTTGTGTTTCAAGGCTGTTAGAAACCTAGTGGAATAGTTTTCATGTCTTTTTAAAATCTCAGAAAGCCATAATAAGGTGCAAGCTTTGTGAGTCCATTTTCTCTTTACAATAAAATAGATTCTTAAGTAACAGCTTAATTTTTCAAGATAAGCTAGAAGATAGAGTGATTCTTAGTGTGGTGTGTATTGCAAGCAAAACCAGAAGGAGTGGTGCTTTGCTGATAAAGCCTAATAAACATGGAGTCATGAATGCACCACTAAATCAGCATGAGTGAAATGATCAATTTTTTAAATTTATTTTTAATTAAACTGTATGTTTGTTACCTAGTGTCCCATCATGGGTAACTGATATGAACCAGAAATGTTTTCCTGTCTGATCAAGAAGCCCCTTCACTTTCTCAGTATTCTTAGTTATCCATGGTTAGTCATCAGTTATTTCATGTTTATTTTCAACAAACAGCAATTTTAGTTCTAAAGAAATTTTCTCAAGTACTACAAAAAATAAAATGAGGAATTACCTTCACGCAGTAATATACTGTTGAATAGCTTAGTTTTTGTGTGCTTTAAGATGAGCTATTTCTGGGAAGACGACTTGATATCAAGCTATATAAATCACGGTTGTGCATATTTAAATCAGACATACATACAGAGATGTTAAATTTTAAACTTCATTTTCCTTCTTAAGTTGCAGACTCTAACTCACTGGTATAACTTATAAATTAATTTTTTTTAATAATCCATTTTACTTATTACATGTATTGCAACTCACATCCAATGCAAACAAAATAAATCTGCTAGAAGATTTTCTCTCACTAATGCATGAAAACTTAGGAGCTAGTGTACTTCAGGACACATGGTAAATAGAAGAGTGATAAATACGGATGACAAAAAATGGAGAAACATATGGAAAAGTAAAGATTACATGCTAAAACCAGCAGGTGACCATGGCTCCAGGGCTAACCTCTGCATTAATTGACCCCGTGTTTAGTGAGATTAAAATAGCCTTTTTCATGAGTCCTCAGGAACTGCGAATATCTTCTTTAGATAAAACATTTAAGGATTTGGAAAGGAATCTGAACATCTTAAGGCAGCCGAACAGATAGGATTTCCCAATGTGGGCGTAGCATAGGGCAGGGAGAGGGGGAAGTAACAAATACATGGTGCAGCCTTTTCCCCCTTCACCTTGTCTAGCAAAGGAGTAAGCCTGTCTCTTTGCTGTTATCATGCGTGAGGATTCAGGTTTGGCTTCTGCTGCTGGATCTCAGCTTTGCTGTTTCACACAGAAAGCACAGGCAATACAGAGGGGTAGGACTTGTCCCTCCTCTCCTTCCCTCCTCCCTTCACCTTTCTTAGTGTGAGCTACCCTTGGCCCTGGGTCTACAGCACCAGATACTAGCCTGAAAGCTAACAGCAGCTCCAGGCTAATGCAACTTCCCCCTTTCCCCTCTCCCTCCTAGCCAGGAGCAGCTGCAGCTGGTTGCTTGCTCAACTCAGGAACACCCACTCCCTTACTATTCTAAGCAGAAGGGACCCTCCCACATCCCACTTCAATAATCACCCAGGGTCTATCCTGCATGACAGTTACACCACCCTTCTGAGAGCCACAGGGATGCTTCTGGAAGCCCTGCACTAATGGATTATCTACATGCTAAGTGCAGTTGGGGTATAGCAACAAATTATTTGTCAACAAGTAGTTTGTCAACAAGCACAGCTGGCAATATATTGCTACATATCCAGACCACACTTGATAGTCCCATCAAGTTCTTTCCTTTAAGCTCTAACAGATCAAATACTTCTAACATAGCTTCTACTATCCTCAGATTTTATATAGCATCTTGTGTTTTGGCATCTGACCATAAGAAAAGAATGTTCTAGAATGAGACTGAAAATAAAAAGCTCAAACTAATAGTCATCTTTCAAATGACAAGTGTGTCAACTCCTTTTAAAGCAAATCTGGTAAGCAGATTACAAACTGTGGCTTGACTGGTGAGCAAGGAGCATTCTGCCTGGATTCACAGCGTTGAGTTCAGCCGGTCAGAAGTTCTCAGGCTTGAAGTACAACAGAACATAAATTGCTAAGGAGTGGTCGGAGCTATTATGCTTTTGTGCATTGCTGCACAAAACACCTGCTGTGGAGTAAATATGCAGTCTACTTGGCAGATTCAGGTCAAGCAGGTTGTTTCTACAGCTTCAGGAGAGAGGCAGAGGTTCAGCCCTCTGTCAATACAAACTCAGACTTAACACAACAGTACTGAGGTTTATATACATTTATGGCAAATATAAACCGCTTTGTGAAGGGACTTGATGTAACAGGGCAGCCTCCATTCCTTCCTGATAACTCAGAAACTGCAGCCGTGCAACCTCCACATACTTGTGACCAGCTCCTCCATCTCTCAGTTGTGATGCTGCTCTGTCCTTGGCCCAATTCTAGGCATGGGGAGGAGGCCCGCATCCACCTACCTGGCAGAAAGCTGCGTGGTTTTGGACTTCTGATACAAAATTGAGACAAAGCTGGTGCTTAGTCTCTTGACTTGAGCACAAAGCCAAAAGTTTGAGGTATTTGTAATTTACCATCATCTAACTGGAAGGTTTTGGTTTGTTTGTTTGTGTTCAGTTTTTTGTTGGTCTTTTTTTTTTTTTTTTTTTTTTTCCAATCTTGTTCATTTGCGAAGAAAGTCCCACTATCTTGAACACAGGATGTCTCAAACAGAGTAGCATTTTATTGTCACAGCCTCACACTTTTTTCAGCCCAGACTTTCTCCATAAGCTTCTTTCATGGCAGTTACAGCTACTTCTACACCAAGCAGTTCAGTTCTATATTTCTTCTTTCCACATGTGGGATACTTCTGCCTTTGTCTCTGCATGTGATCACTCCTGCACCACGCACAGTAAAATCCTCCACATACTCAAATTCTTGTGGGACCTTAAACATGCAATTGTTTAAATTTCAAACTATATCATTTAGAAAGGAACTGTCTATTCTCCTGGAGGCGTGTGACAACGTGTCAACTTCAAATCTAAATTCAGATACAGTTAATGTGAATGCTATGCTGGTGATAGCAGTAATTAAGGGTTTTAGTCAAAGCAGCACCCTTCATAACCACAGACTATCTACAGTGCTGAATATGGAACCAGGGAACAGAGAATGTGTGTTTCACTGTTGATAAGCAAGTCAGGACTGGGACACCAGGATACAATTGAGATCTCAACTCTCTCGTTGCCTGCCCTTCCAGTCTTTGCTCTCTCCACCACATAGGACGACATGTGATAGCAACTCATAGAAAGAAGATACGTAGACTTGGATGACAGAGTTTTGCTTTGGTGATGACGATGACATGCAGCTGCATGCCTCCAGTGTTTATAGACTGTATGGGGTTATAAAATGTGTATGCACCAGCATTGCATCAGCTTACCTGGAGCTCTGGAACACCCTTTAAATATCTCCGTCTTCAGAGATGGCAGTCACTGTGTTACTACGTGTTATACCAGGAGAAACTAAGACCAGAGAGACTGAGTTATTTGCACAATGAAATAGAGGTTAGGAGCCTCAAGGTATCATTTGAGGCTCAGAACATTCTTTTTAGTCTCAGAGCAAACAGTATAAACAGTATAAACAGTAGATGGCTGCATCAATGAGACATGACTAAAAACATCTTCTTCTCTGTTTTAGGAGGCAGGCTACCTGTTAAGGAAAGCTTGGGCCTCAGACAGTCCTCCTAGAAATCTGGGGGCATTCCAAAACCAAAATGGAACTACTACTAAAGCACAGAATCACACTAAACAGCCCCGTCTCAGGACAAAGCTCCACTTACTTGAGTAAAATAACTTCCTTTGAAAACAATTTTGATCCAAGCATAGTAATGCTGCTAAATTTTATGTTTGCATGGGAACTGTGCCCTCATGTATGTACTCTCAGTACACATGCAAAGATTAAGTTTATATTAAAAATGCATATTCAAGAAATCATTAGAGCATTTGAAGAAATTTGCCAGTGCCCACTTGAGATCCTTATTCTTCAGCCCAAATCTGAAAATTACACAGTTTAGGTGTAAGAAAAAATTTGTTAATTTCCATTTTTCTATTCCCAGAGAAAATTTAGGAATTTTTGAGATAACTATAACTATTTTCTGCATAGGTATTTAGCATGGTCACATCACATTCTGGCATAACACTTGCAGTTTTCTTCCCAGACCTACCAATTGAGTCTTACAGGTAACAGAACCAAAGACTAAATGTGAGCTTGAAAACACCTTTCATTGCAAATCATCCAAATCATCCAAAAAATTGAAATTGAAAAAGTAAACACAGATTAAAAATTGACATTTATGCACAAATATTTTAATGGTTTTGGACACCACCTCTTTAAGCGATGCTATACTAACTTTGTGTGAGGCAGCCTCATACAAGCTAGAAGAGGACATGAAACTTTCCACTGGCTTTGTCTTTGGTGCTATTAAGGCATTCTGAGTCTTACTGAACTACACAGAATGTATACGTAACTAAGCTGTTCTGTACTGTTTAATGTATATTATGTAACAGTGCTCAGTAATCAGAGCAGACACAATTTACATCCTACAGAAGACACAAAACATTGCCTTAAGCATCCAGTGTATCTGACTTGACATATATCAAAGACCTTCACTTTTGATTCCAAAACCTTATTCTAGGGGTATAAAAGCTTTTCAGTGGACAGAGGTATGTAGCATTTCAGAAATCATTTGGATGGAAAAGTGACTGTCAACCACAGGAATTCCACTTATTAGGCAAAAACTGACATACAGATCACACAGGTAAAAGAGGCAGCCCAAGATAAAGCATCATCTCTTGGAACGAAACAAATTCAACCCTTTCCTACCTTTTCAAAACATGTGAACCTTGACTTGGATAAAACCAGAAAGGAAAAGACTATTTTCTGCCAAATTAATGTAAGATTAGTGCACCCTTAGTAATGTAAGTTTCTTTGCCTTTTTTTTTAAGTGCATTGAGGATACTTAAGCTTATAGTGGCAAGTTCCAATGACAGACTATTACTATTGCACTACCAGCTAAATGATAAGTGGTTTTTGCACAACTGAAAATTACCTGAAATTCTGGAACTAGATCAATGAACTGCTTTTTACTCTCTGATGTACAGAAAATATGACCTTTGTCATTTTCTGCTTGGTTCACTATTGCTATTTCATCTACAGACTGATAATAAGCACTTGATAGAACTTAAGACAACTACAGTCATAGGCAAGCTTAACTTTTATTTGGTGATCATGATGAAAGGACTGAAATACAATCTTCCAAGTATGCACATGTGATACTCCTTTTAACTCAATATAGATGTTAGATGAACTCAGCAGTTCTTCCTGGTTTGTATTCTTCCACAAGCCAATTAGCAGCAGCAGCTGGGCAAGAGAGGTGCTGCCAAACAGCATTCAAGCCATAGCAGACAGCCAATGACAATCTTTTAAAGTTAGTTTTGGTTTAGAGCCCTTTTCTGCAAACCACAGAAGCACATGCTTGAATTCCAGTGGCCATTGCAGTGAGATGAAGGCAAAATTAAGTTGGCCCCAAATCCGTTCAGTTTAGCTATTTCATTTCCTCTGTTTTGAGGGTCTCTGGAACTGCAAAGGCTACTGTTCACAGACAACATAATTTTCTATCTATTTTTTAAAAGTGTCAGATGTTGATTTTGAAACTTTAAACAATATTCTTTACAATAATGACACTGCAAGAGAAAATCAGGACAGAAATACGATTTTTTTTTGTACAGCACAGATGAATTTGCTAATTAGAAGACACATGCATAAATTATACCTCAGAGAAAGGCAAGTATTCGACATCTGCAACAGAAAAATATTTCTGCAATAAAAATTATTCAGTAGGGAAGATAGCTTTGATGATTAAAGCTGAAAGACCTGTTGTGACCCTAACTCAGAAAACTGAAAGCACAGAAGAATTAAAAATGAATCCTTGTCTATAATGCCAACAGAGAGAAGGTGCCTAAGGGTTTGTATTTTAGAGACTAATAATGAAAAGTATTATTCTTTAAATTTTTGCATTTTAGGCATATAGCACTATTCTATCTTTTAAAATATATAGCACTGGTAAGTAATCTTGCTTTTAAAAATTCTACCAATATTAGCATTTCATTTATCTGACAATATTGGATAGGAATAGAACTATTAAGGTTTGACAATAGCAGCTCTCCAGAAGGAAGAAGGAATGCCCAGTGGGTAACAGGGCTGTCTATGATGGAGAATTACAGAAATAAAAGAAAAAGAAAGAGAAAAATGTTGGTTGCATTTGTTACTATGGTATTTATTTCACATCTGAATCTCCACCATGCTTTGTCTCTGCCCAAATTATAAATTCAGTGCTCACAGGACAGCCTGCAGCATTCATCTGTAGCTAGTCAGCCTTCTCAAAAGTCACAGTATGGATCAATTCACAAAGTATCAACTTATAATCCTTTCCATCTTTCCTAGCAAAATAATTCTCCATAAATTCTACAAAAAAAAAAAATCCAATACTGTAGATTCTATAAGCAACCTTGACACACATTGCTTCATAAATAATTTACTAATAATGGGCATTATCTTGTCCAATGGAATAAGGAAGGACACTCCTCCTCTGAACCTTCGCTGGTTTTCAGTTGATTTCTTTATGAGTGTGTAGCATCTATCAATATCACCATGCTACTATCTACTGTTATGTCGTGGGTTAAGCAGAGGAGAGTTAATTTGTTTTTCCTTTTTTCCCTTCTCTTCATAACTAGCTAGCAAGAAGCTATGTTTTGGATTCCTGCTCAGGAGAAAATTGATAAGAGAAGAACATTTATAGTTATTGCTAGGATACTCTGAAGGACAAAATACATTCAGCCTCTCTCCTCTACATAGACAGAGCGGGGGGGGGAGAGACAGTCCGTCTTCTAGCTTGGGATTTGCTTTTAGGTCAAGATTGAGAAGCAGACTGACCAATTATTCCATCCCATGCACGTCATACCCAGTATATAGGTGAGGACCCTTCTGGGAGAGGTTTTTTTTTCTCACTTCCCTTGGGCTCCGGATTCATCTCGCTTCGGGTGCCTGCATTCGCTCTCCCAAGGCCTTCCCCCCCACATGGACGCCGTTAGCTCTCGGCCCGGGACACTCGTTATCTCCGTTCCGTTCCGTGAGTTTTGGGATCCTCCCTGTCGTGGGTTAAGCAGAGCAGAGTTAATTTTTTTTTCCTGTTCCCTTCTCTTCATAAACAGCTAGCAAGAAGCTATGTTTTGAATTCCTGCTCAGGAGAGAATTGATAAGAGAAGAACGTTTATAGTTATTGCTAGGATGTTGTTATTTGTTCTCAAGGACATACATCATATATAGTATTATTTCTAATATTATTGTAGTTTAGTTATTAAATTGTCCTTATCTCAACCCACGAGTCTTTTTTTCCTTTGCCCCAAAAACTGGGATACACATTTGGCAAAAGCCACTTGGCTAGTCAACACTAGAGGATCTGCCAATTGGGCTGGTTCTGCCCAGTCAGAACCTTTTCAATTTACCTCTTTAACTCTCTCCCCTATCATTGGGTGAGAGCAGGGACTGTGTGAGCGGGTGTGTGTGGTTTGGCCCCCAGCCAAGGGCCAACCCGCCACATGTTATAAAATGAAAATACATATTTTTCCTCTTCATTCAGAAAAAGTGCCAGTATTCACTAATATTCAAGGTAACTGTGACAAGAGATGGAGATCAGAAAGTTGCTACTGAATTGAAGACATTTAAGAAAATTATTAAAGGGACGATTCTGTAAATTCGAATATTAGTATGCTGGTAACTTTCATTCCCTACAGACACACATTCAAAGCCTTATGGTTGTCCCACTGAGATCTACTCCTCTAATTTCACAGGATCCTGCTAATAAGCAAATATTTTCTACTGCCCCATGGACCTTAGTCCATGTCAAACATACATTTTAGCACTGACAAGGAAACATTTTCTGAGCTTCAAAACACTGATGTGCAAAAGCAACAGCCCTTGACTGAAGTCAGACCAGGTATTTTGTATAGTTGGTATCTTTGCTTCGTCATTATGAATTTCCTAGATGAACTTTAATTTGAATCTGTGTTAATGAGTCAGTGTGCTAATTATCCAAAGGACCTAACTCCATCTCAGTCTTAAAATACTAAGTATTTCTATATATACACACACACAGACAATGAACCAAGTTATTTTGGCTTAAGTGATGCCTGATACCTGGTAACAGGTCACAGTCAATGTTTTTGCTGTATAATTTATTCCACATTCAGGCAACATTATTTGTAAAAACTTTTGGAAGCACTTTTATTATTCTTTTCCCATCTTAGGTTTGGAATACGTCTGCCATTAGCTGGTCCCAGAACAGCAGGCAGTGCCCACACATCACTTGCACAGAAAAGTCACTGGAGAGCTTAGTATTCATTATAAAAGAATCTGAGCATTATTTATACAGTTAGATGGTGAAAATCAGAAGTTGCCTGCAGTATCCCCAAATGTCATTTTAAGAACTATTATAAAATGCTCTGACTCACAGCTCTGCTGAACACTTTCTAAATCTAATATTTTTCCTTTTAAATTAAGTTTCTCTGGAGCATTTGCTATTTGATGTACTGTGAAGAGTGCATGGCTTCTTTTACATACATTTACCCCCACCCTGCCACTTCACAGAAAATTTTTTTCCTGTATTACAAGAAAATGACACAGTTATGTTATTAAATGATAAAATTACCCACATGCACTAATTTCAGGCCTTCCTTGCTGAGTTTTCCCAGGGTCAGGCAAAGGTTCCTCAAGAAAAAAGTGGAACAGTTTGTCGATGAGGTCAGTGAGCCAACAGCTTCAGAAGGGACATAGCAAGCAACAAAACAAGGCTGAAGTGGAACCTCTTCAAGCACAAGTAGGCAAAGTACCTGCAGAACCACCCTGTTCTGGGAAATCAGCACTTAGGTGCCTTGCTGAAAGGCCTCTACGCTAACGCACACAGGACAGGGGAACAGACAGAGGAAGTCAGAAGTTTGCATGCAGTTACAAGGCTAGGACCTCCTTGGGATCCCAGAGATACAGTGGGACAGCTCACATAACTCGACTGCTGCCACAAATGGATTCAGACTCTTTAGCAAGCATGGGCTTTGAAGACAAAGAAGGTAACCCCTCTTCACACTTCACATGAGAGAACAGAGCAGCTAGAGTGCATGGAGCTCTGCCCTGGGACTGCTCAGGAGCTAGTAAAGAGCCTATGGGCCACAATCAGCAGGCAGACCAACACAAGTGCTCCTGTAGCACATACTGTTGAAGATCAGCCTTCTGGTATTTGCGACCCCTAAAACCAGAGGGAAAGTCTGAAGCAAGGAAGACTTACCATCAGAAGAGGACCAACAGAGTAAGAAGTACTTAACCAACTGGGACATATAGAAGTCCATGGGGCCTGACGGGTTGCACCCATGAGTACTGAGGGAGCTGCCTGATGTCATTGTGAGGTCATGTCCATTGCAAGAGGTTCCTGAGGCTTTATGAGAGCCAATGCCACTCCTGCCTGGCTGAACAGCCAGGCCCAGAGGGTTGCAACCAGCACCACACAATCCCGCTGGAGGCAAGCTGTCATCTTCAGGAAAACATAGTTAACATTAAAACCAAATGGTGAACACAGCAAGAGAACAAAAGAGTTAACGTGTACCAGTGTTAACTGTATCTTTATTGGGAAGGACCTGAAGCCTTAGTAGTGTAAGTGCTAGTAACTGGGCTAATAGTAACTCTGTTACAGTCTTTAAATCCCAATCAACAAACTCTTGGCTTGCATAGGAAGTGTTTCTTCAGCTCACCAGTTGCACGGATATTTGGCCTGGGACCAAAATCATGAAGACTGGCTGTCAAATCTGAACACAACAGGAAAACCAGGCTGTGCTTTAGATGCAACATAAGCGTTCATCATAGAGAGATTGTATAATTTGTGACATTTGCTTCTACACACTTTGGTAAAAGGAGGAGATGGAAAATGTTTTCCTCTTAGACTTGACCTGCCATTAACTTAGCTTACAGTGCCAAGTTTTAAAATCCAGACATAAGTAAAACTCAGAACTTAAATACCACACAAAGTAAAATAAAAACAAGGAAAAGACTTCTTCAGTACTGACGTGTCCTATTTAAAAATTGTGACATGTCCTGATCAGCTTGTTAAGATACATAAGGAAGACACATTAGACACATACACTTCATAAACAGTTATTTATTAAAGCAAACAATTTCCTTAATAAAATATGTGCAAATCACCAGGGAAAAACTGTCATCAAGAAAAATAGGTTTGTGCATATATATATAATTTTTACTGTACAGATTTTGCAAAGTAAGTGATTGCATAGATTTCACAGTGCTCCATTACTACTGTCTAAAACAGCCTATCTTCCTGAAGTTCTTCAGTATTATCAGGAGTGCTTTGGTTCGTACTGAATATAGTAGATAGAACAATACAAATGGAACAGTAATTGCATTTTATGACTTACTGAAATAGCTAATAATCAACTTGAAAACAAAATTGGTTTACAAGAGAAATAAGCCTTATTCTTCCTGTTCTGAACAAGGCAACATCATTTCAGAGCTCTACAAAGTTCTCCTTGATGCCTCGTCTTGCTTTCATTTGCCAACTTCTTAGCTAGAAAAATTCTGAAAGATATCTGCACCCTCAAGCCAGTTCCGAAAACAGGATAGCCCTTTGTCTCTGATCTGTTTTCTTCCCTTGTCAGTAATGACTTCTCCAGTTTGTTTCACAATCACCAGTTTAGGAATTGCTGTTATGTTGTATTTCTTCTTCAGATCACTGAGGAGAAAAAAATTAAAAATAAAACACACCATTAGGAGCATTTAAGGAAAACTCCCAGTCTCTCATGAAGGGTACTCTTGTCAGGATACACGGGAGAGCAGCCGTGATGAGTGCCTGGGCTTCCTCAGAGCTTGCAGCAGAGCACTGAGTGGTACAGGGAGATGAACACAGCTGCAGCTGGGAGTTTACATGGTGAAACTTTCCTCGGGGAGTTCAGATAGTTGCAGCACCTTTCCTGTAACTGTTCCTCACTGCTGCCTGTAGTCTCCATAGGAGCAGAAACTGCCTCTCAGAGACTATAAAAGAGGTCCATGTGCAACACACCTCTCCACCTTGTTTTTAGTAGCCAGAAACAGATGTCTTCTGGTCCCTTTTTACTGAATAGGAGGAAGATCTCACTTAAATTAGCATTAGACATTTATTTCTGTACAAAAACGTTCAAGTGTGTCACTCTCACATACTACTTCCTCTAATCTGTTAAAGCAAGATGGATAACTCTTCCATGCAAACAGAAGAGATTGTAGAAATGCCTAAAACTCCCTCAGTGAAACCTCAGGACTTCTACATATGGAAATGTAAGCTATCTTTCCACTCTCTAGCAAGGACTCAACTCTGTTGTGCCTGCATTCCCGCATGTGTGCCTCTGTCCAGGTGCTGCTTTGGAGATCCCCCAGTTTGCAAGGTAACACGAATAAATTTACTCTTTGCATTTCATCTGTTGTTTCTGTTTGTTCCTGTGGCCTGCCTGTGCCAGCTCACACACAAGAAAAACAGTATAACAGCTACGGCACAGTTTGTTCCTTACAGGATAATAAAAAAAGAAGATGAAAAGAGCAAGGCACATGGATTTACCTTTATAGAAAGACAGTATCTTCTACACAAGTGTCTTGGGTTAAGCTGAGACACTTTCTTCATAATAGCTAGCAAGAGGTTGTGTTTTGGATTTGTGCTAAGAAAAAGCTGATAACAATGTTTATAGTTGTTGCCAAGGACATTCAAGGCTTCTTCAACCTCTCTGCTGTGCCAGTGTCTCTAGGTGCAGGAGAAGCTGGGAGGGAACACAGCCCCAATTACTAGCCTTGGATTCGATCTTAGGTTCAGGAGTGAGACTCAAAGTGACCAACAGTCTATTCTATATCGTGCATGTCATGCCCAGTATATAGGTGAGGGCCCTCCGGTATCTCATCCCTTTTTGTTCTGGATCCCTTTTGCTCCAGGTCAGCTCTCTTGAGGTAGTCCCTCTCATCAGGTAGTTCTCCCTCCCTGGGTCACTCCCAGTCTGGGATGCTCAGGATCTTATCTCCATTCCGGGAGTGTGGCTTCTGGACTCTCCCTGCTCCGGGAACGGGCTGAGCCTTAGTGGTGACCAGTATCACTCATTTGTATATACTATTATTTTCAATATTATTGTATTTAGTTATTAAATTGTTCTTAACACACAAGTCTTTTTTTCTTCCCTTTACCCCTTTAATTCTCTCCCTGGGAGTTGGGGAGAGTGAGAGGGCAGTTGTGTGGGGTTGGCTCCCAGCCAAGGGTAAACCCGTCAGTTCCAGCTGAACCCAGGACAACAAGAAATTCACCTCACTTGGAAGGATGAGGATTCAGTGCAAATGACAAAGTAAAATTTACGACACAAATAAGCCAGAAAAACCAATCTTAAGACTAAGACTTAATCACTAGCACTGTGTCATGGTTTAAACCCGGCCAGCAGCCAACACCCCTCAGGTGCTAGCTCACCCTCTGCTTTTTGATGGGGGAAGAGAATTGGAGGGTTACAGGTAAGGAGACTCATGGCTTGAGATACGAACAATTTAATAATTGAAATAAAATAAAATTAAAACCAGTAATCATTATAGAACATATACACAAGTGACACACAATTGCTCACCAGCTGCTGACCAAAACCCAGCCCATTCCTGGCTAGCAATCCCAGCGGAGAGAAAATCCTGAAACTGCAATCCCCGAAGAGAGAGAGCTTCCCAGCCCAATCTTCATCTGTATATACTGAGCATGACATAGAATACGGAATATCCCATTGGCCAATTTGGATCTGTTGCTCTGGCTATGCTCCCTCCCAGCTTCTTGTATACCTGCACTCTAGCAAAACATGGGAAGATGGAAAGCCCTTGGTTTCTTAGCAACAACTAAAAACATCATTATATTAACATTCTTTGCATACCAAATCCCATACTGAATTCAAAACACAGTGGTATTCTAGCTACTAAGAAGAAAATTAGCCCTATCCCAGGCGAAACCACGATAACCTGGCAAAATTTTTTGGCATGAATTTTGTTAATTCACAACAGAGGTATCTAAAAGACAGTCAATGAGCTCTGTGCTCATTAAACATCTCAATGGACATCTGACAAAATCAGTTCGGTGTTGAGAAAGCTGCTCAACAGCAGGAACCCCAGGTGTTTCCAGGAACTCCAGAACCAGCTACTGTCCCAGGTCCAACTCCAAAAGAGAAGCAGATAAAGAATGTCTGAAGTTTACTTTCTCAGGACACAGCAAAACCAAATTCTTTCCAAATACATGGCAATAGCAAAACCACTACTTTAATTTACACTAAATGTCCAGGGAAGAAACGGAACCATTTGTTGAATACAAATAAACAGGCAGAGAAATGGGTTTAGACTGACAGTCATAAAGTCAAAACCACACCTATTACACTAAAAGGTAGGAAAACTATTACCTACCTCTTACAATGTCACACTATTCATATGTCATCCTTCGCAGATCTATTCATGGAACTAGATGTTCACACTAGAGACCCATGAATGAAACAATATAGATGCTAATGAATTCACAATGTCCATTCTGGAAAGCAAAAGTTAAAGAAAATATCCTCTAGCACGCAGTCCTCACAAGTGACGTGTCACAATTTTAGCAGTAGGAATGCAAGCTATGGTGACAGACATGCTGGTATCAAAGAAGAAAAGTGAGAAACATAAAATCTACACCTAAGATGCAAGTTGCACAGAGTAAAAGAAATCTCAGAAAAACATAATCAGTTTTGAGGAAGAGGTCACGTGTTTCAGAAGCAGTATAAGAAACAGGTTAAGTGAATTGCAACAGATCAGCTAAAGAGAACAACCTCCCCAAAACAAATGTAATCTGTTGTACGGAAAATTACCTCCCTGCATTGCTTTATATAAAGGTTAGGAGAAATTAAGCACCTTTAGAAGAACCAGAGGACAGAGGCACAACAAGCAACAATGGAATAGCCATCTTTCACAATATGAATAATATCACTCTCAAAACTTAAACAGTAAATGGAAATCTAGTGTCTAAGCACCCTCACTACAAGCAAGAACATCTGCTTGTGCCAAAGAATTTTGATTGAGTAGAAAAAGATTTGTAGACTTTGTTGAAAAATACAAGACATTAAACTGCAGACATTCTCTACGATTTCCCAGAAAATAGGAGGAAACTTAAAAACAAAGAAAATAAGACTTAACTGAAACAGTGGCACAGACAAGGCATTCCTGAAACATATCTTTCCTTCTGCATTTTTCCTTAAGAAAAGAAAAATCAACAGATGAAGGACACTGCTCTGCCATTAAGTTGGCTGAATAGTGCAGGAAATATTGCAGAAGCAGCAATAATATAGTCTAGCAACAAGCCACTTTCTCAGTTAATTCTGAAATAAAAGCAAGCAACTAAGAACCCTCATAGACCTTTCCAAAGTCTACTAAAATGGGAGGGAAAAAACCCAAAACTTTCCAAGGTAAGCTCATGTACAAAGTAAAAGACAATTACCTCATACCACTTGTATGACAAACAACATGGGTGGAAGATGCATTTTACTGGTTCAGTGGACAATAAAATAGCTTGAGATACCCAACACAATTGTAGCAATCAGAGACAGAACAGTAGGAAACTGAAGGCAATTTGCTGTGGAGACTGGAAACTTAACACTTTGCTTTGCTAAGAGAATACATATATAGCTTATCCACTCCAGCATGGCATCTTGTTTACACAGCTTCTGTGCTGAAGGTTGCCTGCATCAAGCCAGAGTGAGGCATGCACAGATTTTGCTTACATTTGTGTTCAACTTGTAAAATGAATGAATCTGAAGGAGGCTCAGGAACCGTTCTGCAGATAATGCTTCTTAATCACTTTGTACATGTACAGGTGCTTACAAAAACAACTTTTCAAAACCGGTTAAGATCATCCTCTCCAATAGGTATCTCAAATCCTGTGACTCACTTGCACAAACTATGTATGTGCCATGGGATTAACTCCAATAGCAATTTATGAAATCAATAACCATAAATAGAAAATGACGGGCTACAAAGGCAAACTCAATTCTCTTACAGTAAAATATAGTTATCAAACTAATGACATTCTTAAAAATCAGTTGCCTAGTTATTTGTGCTGGGTTAAGCTGAGACAGAGTTAACCTTCTTTATAATAGCTAACAAGAGGCTGTGTTTTGGATTTGTGCTCAGAAGAGAGCTGATAAATGATGTTTATGCTGCTGCCAAGGTCGGCAGACCAGAGAAGTTGGGAGGGAGCACAGCCCCAGTTACTAGCCCGGGATTTGATCTTAGGTTCAGGACTGAGACCCAGAGTGGCCAATAATCTATTCCATAACATGCACACCATGCCCAGTATATAGGTGAGGACCCTCTGGAAGATCAGCCCTTTTGGTTCAGGATCTCTTTTGCTCCGGGTCATCTCGCTCCAGGTGGTCGCTTTCCCAAGGCCTTCCCCCCCCACCCCGGTCAGCTCTCAGTCTGGGATGCTTGGACTGCTATCTCCGTTCCGTGAGTGCGGTTTTGGGACTCTCTCTGCTCCAGGATCATTAGCCGGGAACAGGCTGAGCCTTGGTCACGGGGTGGTGGGGCAGTATCACTGTGTATCACTCATTTGTATATTTGTATATAGTATTATTTCCATTATTGTAGTGTAGTTATTAAACTGTCCTTATCTCAACCCACAAGTCCTTTTTTCCCTTTACCCCTTTAATTCTCTCCCCTATTCTTGGATGGGGGGAGCAGGGGGGGATTTGTGTGAGCAGGTGTGTGGTTTGGCCCCCAGCCAAGGGCAAACCCATCACATTCCTTTTTGGTGCTCGAGTGGTTGAGGTAACAACGGACTTGAACAGAGTGTATTAAAGTATACTTCCAATAAGCATTCATTATGTTTCCTGAAATGGTGCTGCGGGAAATATTGAGGTACTTGCCACATATAATATTTATCAGTGTTCATGGGCTGCTGGTTGTCTGTGGGAGCCGGGCAGAGATTATGATGTTGCTGATGAAGGGGATTGCTGTGTTGCACCCTTGTTCTTTTGCTTTGGGAAAACTGAAAATGTTATCAGGATTAATCTTGTTTGTTTTTACAATGGCTGGCACTAACCTAAGTGAAGCTGTGGCGTCATCCCTGGGCTCTGGGTACCCCTTGTTGAACATTTTTGCCAACTACACCAGTAACAGAACTATGGAGGTGATGTTTCCCTTCACTGTCCTCTTCTCCTCAAGAGCATTTGCAAAAGCTTTTGAGGACTTTGAGTATTGCTGGGATTTTCAAACCAGTTTGATCCTGTTGCTAGGCTTCCTGAATGTATGTCAATGCGTATATACTGTTAAGGTTAATCAACGATCCACTCAATGTATTACCAGCGATGACCCAGCTGTCACCACCACTCCCCTAGCCGATATTGTAGAGACACCAACCACTGCAGCAGACGTTGTGGTGACTCCAACCTTGGTGACCCCTACAACCATACAAACCCCAGTGTCCTCCACAATTCCTCCAGTTCCAGCGCCTGCTAGAGCTACTACAACCATTGCTACTCAAACTTCATCAAGCAGCATCCCAGAATCTCTGCCATTAGTTGTGGTCCCCATAGGGAAGAAGAAAACGCAAAAATCAATACGTGCAGAACAGGAGGAAATAGGTCCTCCTATGAGGGAAGAAGAGGAAAAGACCTATGACCCTGATAGAGTAGAGGCGGGCCCCTCCAGAGCCGGGCCATCACGAGTACAAGAGAAAAGGAAGAAATCGTACAAGAGATGGTAACCATCCAACCTCTATCTAGGCGTGAGCTACGAGACATTAAACAAGACTATCGCCGTAAGAAAGACGAGTCCTTCCTCACCTGGATGCTCAGATGCTGG
>WKFP01014121.1:99599-111948 GCA_011057875.1 Pterocles orientalis | reverse complement strand
AAGATACTGAACTTTTAATAAGTTTAAGCAGTAGTCACGTTCACACCAACTTCAGAACTCTTCAGTTTGTCATGGGTTTCACCTTCTCTCCACTGAACGTCTCATCACAAGGCTTGGCCAGGTTTGACACTGAGCTTTTTTTTTTTGCTGGACATAGGGTGCTGAATTTTTTTTCCAGCACAGAAAGTCAGCTGAATTCTGGTTATAAGAGGGTCTGTCTGTTTACCGTCCAAGCAGAGGAGGAATTCTTATTTTATTGCAGTGCATTTATCCTGCGTTTGGGTTGAATAATGCTTTTTTTCTCCAACTGAGTTAGAAATAAAGAAAAATAGCATTATGTTACAAATATGAATAGTAAAGGATCCTAAAAAATAAAGTATCCTTATTTTAAAGGATAAAAGCATTTGCAATAAGCAGTCTCTTATGAGTACAATTATAACTTGCAGTGTATGCATAATGCTGGATATTTTAAGTGAAAAGGTATTAAGCGCAAGGTTTCAATCTTTATATTCTTAAATGGCCTGTGGGAAATGCATACCTTTATAACACAATTAACATTGACAAGGCATATGCATGTACAGTGAAGCCATAAGGCAAAAGCTGACTAAATTTACGCAAAGGAGAGTGTTACCTGGATGACAGCTTGTTGGACCTATGTTAAATCTAATCATTAGCACACCATGTACTAAATTATACTAATATTAAAAAATACAAGTCACAAACCTCATCAAGATAAACTTTGTTTGGGCAGAACTATATGGAATGCAATCCCTGAAGACAGATTAGAAACTGACCTTGGATAGTCCCATTGTGTGTGAATACTCGCCAGCTGGAAAGGCAGACCCCAAAGGGGACATCAAGGTAAGGAACACACAGAATAAAGAAAACATACCAATGGATTAAAGAATTAACTACATAGCAGTCATTGATACAACTAGATGAAATAGTTTTTAATTCAGTTTCACTGTACATATCGATATATTTTACAGAGGAGAGTTATTATAATCTGAGTTATTGAGAAAATGGGTAAACTTACTTCCCAGAGTGTACACAGTGACTTACAAATGAGAAGGAAAGAAATCTTCTTAGTCTCAACCCAATACATGAACCAGTGAGCTGTGAAAAGAGACCAGTGCACGAAGAAATACTAAGCCAAAAAAAAAAAATCAATTTTACCTTACACAGTCTGCCAACTGAAATAATTATTGGGTTTTCACAGCACTCCTTAGAGTTGCCATGTTTGGTACACTGTTTCCTCATCTGGGATCAGGAGACCCAAGCACCTGGGTCATTATTACATAGCCAACAGTAATACAAATACTTTATGAATGTTCCTTCATGAGTGTTCATGGGTCTGCTTTCCTTCTGTAACCTCCAAACACAAAAGAAATAACAATATATGTTTTTTTTCAACTGGGAAAATTAACCAAATAAGGAGTGTATAGGTTCTTTAAATTATGGTTTTGTTATTGTTATTGAAACTGTCTAGTGCCTAATGACATAAGGCTAGCTCTAAGAGAATCTTGCTTTCCCTGGATAAGAGAGATACCAGAATATAGCTTCTCGTTCTTACCACAAAGAGATCCAGCATCAGGTCAGGACTGAATAAAAGCTGTTCCAAAACATTTTAGTACAGAAGATACTGTTTAGGTAAGGACTATCGCCTTTTTTTGAGGTAACAGACTCTTACAACTAACAGGTAATAATTATTATAGGTAACAATGGTTATACTAACATTTGGAACATACCTCCGAGTCCCAGCTTAGTACGTATTCTTGGCATAAATAAACAATAGCACATACAGCAAGGAGGAAAGAATGCCATTACAAAGACTTGTAAATTAGCTGGATTTGAGAGATTGCAAGGAATATTTTTTCTTCTAATCAGGAAATACTCAAACCTATTAATAGATGCTAGCTAAGCAAGAAATCTGTTATAACAGAAGTGCAACAACTAGTGTTACATTCTTACCATTTTTCCTTGGGTTCGAAATTACAGCAGTGCTGAACATTGGGAAAAGAGCAAAGATACAGGAATTTATTCTAGCAGGATGAAAAGAGTAGTGCAACCATCCTTTCCATCTGCTAGTATGTATCAAATTGCCAAATAGTGTTAGATAGTCTAAATCTCAGTGCTGTAGCATTTCTCACTTCCAAACAGGTACAATGGGGAAGTAATTCAGAGTCATCTAATACAGCAGCAGCAGCATGGCAACAAGGAACAACATTTTTGCCTGCGGCAGTGGAAAAATACTGAAATAAGATTCTGCACAAGTTCTTTTGAGTTCAGGTGCTCTTTGCTCTTCACTCCTTAGCCTTTTGGCAGCTCAGTGTAATTAAGTAGCCATTTTTTAAAATGAGATCTCTGACTAGGTGCATCCCTTTAGGGTCAGAATCATCCAATGTTAGATCCTGCATTTCTATGCCTCATGATAAGTGTAAGGCTGTGTGGGACTTTTCTGAAGAATCCAGTTTAGTCCTCTACAATCACTGGGAACTGCCATCTAATCCTATCCATGCCCAGAGCTTTTGATGGAAGAAGGAGGCCTGATTGTCACAGGGTCTGTGTCACAAGGAGGGACTCCAGAGTTTTGGGGGTCGTTTCAGTGCTTTGTTTAAATAATTTGATAGACACATAAATGGCCTCTGCTATTTGCCTCACATCCTCTTCTGGCAAAAACTCGAATAATAGGCTTCAGTTATGGAAAGGACACCCTGCATCTAGTCCTACTGATCTTGTTAGCAGCCTCTATTCTAGCTAGATTGATTTTGAACGTTTATTCAATCTAAGGGTTTCAAGTGATCATTCATAGTACGAGATCTGATGAGTTGGAAGAATTATATTAAAGAATAAAAGGATTATATTCGTATTTACAGAAGAGGAGGTGACACTATGAAAAAGCCTGTCATGTATAATGGCAAGATTTCAGCCTAATAACATTTTTTGCAGCTTCATCATTACAAGAGATACTTGAAATGACCTACTGTCCCTTAGATTATTATGTTCATTACAGATTCATAATGTAGAAGACCAATGCAGACAGAGCCTGCTTTGAGTACTCAACCTTGTTTTGTATTGCCCCCTAATTTCCTGCTGTATACTTTTCTTCACTAGCAAATAAAGGGAGAAAAAAAAAGCCAAGCTGACGTTAAGTGTTACAGGGCTGAAAGGTAGAATACTTTTCTGCAAATAAGCACACTGACAATGCAGCTATGTTGCAGCTGCTAGTAGAAACTCCTAATAGGAGTTTTGGCAGAGCACATTGACCCCACTGCACTCACTTGTCTCAGGGGTCTGCAGATAGTCTCCAGAGAGAATTTTCTGTCTGCCATGCTCATTTTCATAAGAAGTCTCTGGTTTTGCTGTTTACATAAATGGAATATTATTTTAAGGCTGGGATTAATCATTTTTTTACATTGTACATGCTTTATCTAACCACTGTAAAATCCCAAAGACCTACCCATACATACCCAGAATACTTAACATCCGCTACCCTTTAGTCTCATGCTTTCTAATTTAAAAACCATTAGAAACAGATAAATAATTAGTGGCTAAGACAGTTAAAACATGGTGTTTTTTGCACTGAGAAAAAAAAATACCACCAGGAAATTGGCACTGCTTAAAAGCTCCACTACAAAAACAAAAAGCTTAGGAAAAGAAGAGCTGTTCCTCTGGTAGTACATGGGTTAAGAAAAGAGTGACTGTATTTTAGAGCTCTTAAATGAGACCTAACTTAGGAGAATGAAAGATGTCAAAGACTCAGGTGTCACCTGCTAGTCTCTCTGCTTCATGAACTTTGATTTTCATATAATCACATTATTTTCAATTATATACAAAACTATCCTAACCGAGGGAGAAAAAAAATCATGCGCAAGATTGTTGAGTAGAACAGATCCTTATGCTACCTACTGTGGTGTATTAACCTTGCGTGGCTGCCAGATGCCCACCCAGCTGCTCTCTCAATCTCCCTCCTCAACAGAATAGAGGGAGAAAGTATGATGAGAAAGTCCATCAGTTGAGATAAAGACAGGGAAGTTGATTACCAATTACTGTCACAGGCAAGACAGACTCGACTAGGGAAAAATTAATTTATTGCCAATTAATAGTAGAACAGGATGGTAACAAACAAAGACAAAACCAAAGTTACCTTCCTCCCACCCCACTCTTCTTCACAAGATCAGCTTCTCTTCTGAATCCTCTACCTCCTCCACCCCTCCCTGAGCAGTGCAGGGAGCTGGGGAATGGCAGTTGTGGTCAGTTCGTAACACTCCATCTCTGCTGCTCCTTCCTCCTTACACTCTTGCCCTGCTCCAGTGTGAGGTGTCTCCCATGGGATGCAGTTCTTCATGAACTGCTCCAGTGTGGGTCCTTTCCATGGGGTGTGATCCTTCAAGAACCGACTGCTCCAGTGCAGGCTCCCCATGGGCTGCAGCTCACGCCAGAAAACCTGCTCCGGCATGGGCTCCTCTCCACGGGCTGTGGTTCCTGCCAGGAGCCTGCTCCAGCATGGGCTCTCCATGGGCTGCAGCTTCCTTCAGGTCATGCCCACTTGTTGCGGTGTGGGGTCCTCCATGAGCTGCAAGTGGATATATGCTCCCCAGCACAGTCCTCTGTGGGCTGCAGAGGGACAACCTGGTCCACCACGGTGTTCACCAGTGGCTGCAGCGGAATGTCTTCTCCGGCACTTGGAGCACCTCCTCCCCCTCCTCCTTCACTGACCTGGGTGTGTGCAGGACTTTTTCTCTCACATTTTTCTCACTCCTCTCTCAAAGCTGCTTGCAGCATATTATACCCTTTCTTTAATACACTTTCCAGATGTGCCACCAGCTTGGCTGTTGGGCTCAGCCGTGTCCTGTGGTGGGTCTGTTTGGGTTGGCTGTGTCCAACATGGGGACAGCTGCTGAACTCTTCTTACAGACACCACCCCTACAGCCTCACCGCTGCCAACACCTTGCCATTTACACCCAATACAGCTATTGTAAATTCTTACATCCCAAGAATAACTTAATCCAAAAACTTGTTCTATGGCTGAAACAATTCAGAGGAGAAATTATTTCAACTCAATAATCTTTATCTTCTTCATATTCAAGAAACCAGAAGGCTGTTAACTGAAAACTGGCTGCTCCAAGGACAGTTCTGGGGCTAAGCCACAGGAACAATCACTGCACATGGGATACCATGAAGAGGCAGAAAGTCAAGCCCAGGATGCAAGGCCCTGGAAGATCTGCAGGTCATTTGCTGCTAGAAGGGCAGGTCTGTTGTCTGCATAGTGTCTTCAATGTTCCTAGGGAAACTGCATCACACTCCGCATCTCCACTTGGCTGTGGCACAGATTCTTCCTATGAGATGGACTTGAACCTTGAAAATCAGTACCAGACTTGGAACGGAACAGGACTCTTCCTGTACTAGAGCATCAAGACAGAGCCTTCCTTACCCGAAGTTAATCACCTTGCAAAGACAGCACCGTGGTGTGGGACAGGACCAACCTTAACCCGGCCCAGTGATTAAAGGATTATTGCTTCAGAACTGAATACTTATGATCTTAAAGCTGTGGTAGAGAGACTAGTAAAAAGCAAGTTTATTTGCTGCTGTACCTTGCTGGAGCCTGCTGTCTCACTGCCATCCCAAGCGGCAATTCAGAGTTTCAGTCAGCTGGCTAGGTGACTTACCCTTCCCTCCACTGCACCATCTTCTGTGGTGGTTATTCTGCACCTTTACCCTGCTAAGTAGCCATTCAAAACTAATGACTAATCCCAGCAAGAAAAAACAAAACAACACAAACGAAACTTAAAACAAACCTCGAAATTGCATTAGTTATTTCTGAGATATTTGCCAGTGATAGATAGTTTATGGAAAAGCTGAGGTATCTACAGAATTCAAATTTGTCTTCAGCAGCACAGTGCATGCTTTCCTTTGTTCTTTATTGACTCAAGTGGACAGTCATCAGCATCACTTATCTTTGCAATTTAGAACACATGCTGAGTACAAAAAAATTTCTACTCCCCAGAGGACTGTTTCAGCACAAAGCGCAAAGTAAAAAAATATCATTTTCAGTGATACGATCATGTGCATTATGGGTTTTCTGCAGTGAGATTTTTAGCATTTTCCTTCCTTCCACACAAAACTGTATTCTATAAAAGTCTGAGGCAATTAATTCAGAACTCTTTTCACACTTTCAGATCATCTGTCAGGGTGTGATTGGTTAGTAATAATTAGTAGTAATTTTAGGAAGTTGTAATTTTGTAATCTGCAAGTGTTATTTGTTGAACTAAAAATTCAGAATTTGGGCCACTTGCCTGCATAATTATGATTTAAATATGAGAATTTCCATGTGTTAATACTAATTCTGTGGAAGCCAAAATGACAGGAATCTCCTCCCACGTACAGTGCTAGCCTTGTAATACCTAGCTAAAGGCTAGGATAATGATGTTTGGATTTACACTCTTAGCAAGTATTGCCCATCCTAGGCAATAATTAATTTTCTTTTGTCCTCAATAAACCCTAAAACATTGTGTTCATTATATAGTATAAGCATCCTCTTGGTTAGTCTTACTTTCATTCTTTTGGAATGAACTTTCATTCCTCGTTCATCAGTAGATGCTTGGTCCATTTTTTCCCCTACCATCAGAAATTCTGAATCAAAGTAGTTAGCTTTTCCACCTCACTTTTTCAGAAAACTGCACCGTAACTCCACTTCCTTCATTTTATTCTGTCTCCCAGCTTCCGAGTAGACACTACATTGAACCTCACTAACAATAGAAGAGAATTTTGTATCAGGCAGTATCAATATCCTTTTAAGGCAGAAAACTGAGAATGAGTGAACAAAGCCTCAGATTAGTGAAGATTCCCAGCAAGACAGTTTCAATCTTTCATAATTAAATGTGTGGTAATGTGGCAAAGAGTTAATGGTATAACTTGTTCTTGCTATTCTTTTTACACTTTTGAGCACAATCTTTGAATCATTATATTCTCTAATGCTTCTAGTATTAGTGTTGATTTATTTTGGTCTTACAGCTTAAAAGGTTGCTTTTAAAAGAATTCATTAAATTAATGAGCGTTTGACATCTGCTTCTGTAAGTAAAAAATGGGTAGGAGTTAGTAAACAGTGTTGTAAAATCTAATTATAACTCTTATGGAAAGCACACCAATGTTCCCAGTGCATTACTCCAGTGGTAGAAGTATTTGTGAAGGTGATCTAAGAAATCATTCTACAATCTGGTTCAAAGGTGAGTATACATCATGTGCACCATGTTAGTGCAGCAGGACTAAAAATAATCAGCCCAAAATCCAGCTGAGTGATATGTGTAAGGATCTTACCTTTCCTTTCTTGTATTTAAAGGACTATCTGCTCTGTCACTGAGCAATCTTTTATGCAAAACTAAAGGAAAAAACAAAAAACCCCAAACCAAACGCAGCCCTCTTCCCTCCGAAATTGTGGCCATTTACATTAAATCACTTCGATTTAACTTGAATGTGCATTTAAAGTAGTGTAAAGTTGTGCTGATTATTTTTATTAACAAAAATATGCCTCTCAAATGTCAGGTCTGAGTAGAACATTCTTAAGAAGTAACAAAAGAAGTTTGCACAAATCAAAGTAAATTTACATTTACAGATGTCCATGTTCATTACCAAAGTTAGCTTTAAACAGGTCAGTCATAAGTGCAGAGACCTGAGAAACAATGTGGCAGCAAAATGTATAAAAAAGTTCAGAAAACAATGTGTAGAAGTCAGACTCCATTGACTACAGGTACATTTAAGGATTTATGGATTAATTTCACGGGGTGGGGTGGACAGAACCAGTGCGAAAGCACACAGCTTTTTCAACTGCCAGGCTACAAAACCATTTACACAAATTGTGTACAAGTGAAGTTATACAAATCATAACTCATTTCAGAAAAAAAATATGCAGAAATCTGTAATTAAAAACTAAACAGAATAGGAAAGTGTTAAGTAAACCACCTTACCTACACTGGTGAGACCCCAGCTGCTTTCTGTTGTGCATGCAGCTCTGCACTCTGAATTTAGAAAAGTAATCAAGGAATTCACAGGGCAGTAAATTATTAAAACGGGAAGAGTAGAGCCTGAACAAAATGCTTAGTAGCCTGCCAACTTTCCCAGGCTGCCAATCCCGAAAAGAATTACAATGGTAGGGTATTGATATTGTCAGAGAAATGAGTTAGGTGATATAACATGCCAAGGCAGGAACTTACTGAAAAAGAAACTATAGTTAGATAGAAAAAATGCTTCTAAGTATGCAAAAAAAGGTGAAAATATTTCATTATCCAATGCTTGAGGATGAAAGTACATACCTGTTATTTGCTTGACCTGTTCCTACTTGTCCTTTTAGACCTTAATAATCTTAAATTGCAGCGGCCCAACCTTCTCCAAAATATCCTCACTAAGTTTATTCTTTCTGAGAAACAATAGAGTCCACTGTAGTCATCAGCAGCTCAACTGTTTACAGCAGGAATATTTTAAAAATTACTAACTTCAAAATAAATAACTCATGGAGCCAAGAGAGAGGCAAGCTCTTTTTTTCTGAAAATATATTCTGTTCATATACACAAGGAGGAACCTGATAGATGTGAAAACAGAGTACAGTAGTATGAGAGCTGTAGCTCTGGGAAGCACTTCTACCACCACCCTCCTAAACCTGTGGGACATTACTGTCTTCAAAGCACCGACATTTGAGCTGCTTGTAAATGAGCTCCTAAGCAACCAGCCTTCGGGGCAGTTTCACTACTGCAGTAATAGAGAACAATAATATTTTTGTTTTTATAAGGCTCCTTCCTCTAATAAAGAGAAAAGAGATGCTGCAAAACTGAGGTTGGTTTATCAGCCGTAATACAGAACAGGTTCAGGCATTAGTGATAAAATCTTAGTGTATCTGTTTTTGACTATTGTTTAGTGCAGCCAGCTCACACAGATTAACATCTCCTTTTTGGATGTGATGCTCATGCTAAAGCAAAGTCTTAGACTCCCCCTAATTGGCAGATGTACATAATATAAATATTCACTGGGATTTGTTTCTCAGGCAACAGGATACGATAAACAGGACACTGAACTAAGGGAACTGAAGAGGCTTGGATATTCATCCCAACTGCATGCTGGCATGCTCCAGGATCTTCAGTATACATCTAATGAGCTTGGTGCCAAAAAATGTATTTTGGGGTATCCATATAACACTTTCTCCTTTGTTAAAAGAGGTAGGAATAAAGAAAATCTGTTCAATATTGAAGGTCTGCCTAACTTATTTAACAACATAAAATAATTAAGTCTTCATGCATTAATCGGAACAACTTACATGGCTTTAAAAAATCTACAGCATGGTGAAGTTATCTTCTCTGCTCATCACCTCTAATTTGGATCAACTTTGCTTTTTATCATCAGTAAAATGTGCTTATTGAAATTTTGAATTTTATTAATTCAAAGCAGCCAAATGTATCAACCTAAATACTGCCAAACTCTTCTGCTGTTCCCCACTGCTGAAATATTTTCTGTGCTCTGGAAATACAGACTCCTTCACGGACTTGCATAATCCCCTGGAGGGAAGTTTTTCTGTGTTTGGTAAAATACAAATTAAGCAATATGCTCTTTACCTTAGCCAAGTTCCATCTTATCAGCACTTATACCTACCTGGAAAAAAAGAGGAAAGATTTGGCTTTGCAAGCAAACATTTCATAGGGCAAGTATTATACCAGCATATATGGCTCAGCAGTAAAACAATAAATTCATTTTAATTAGAAAACTGAAGAAAATGCTTCTTCACAATCTGAAATCGCATCACTACATTTTGCTCATGAGAACAAAGTTTACAGTCATAAGTTGCACATAAAGGGTTTATTTTAAATGTTTTAAGGATAGAGTTACATCATAATTATAAAAATTACTTACAGAATTAAGTAACAGATTTAAAGTGTTTATACTTCTAAATGCAGAGAACAGGGAACTGTCTACATTGTTAAAATAAAAATAATGAAACCAAGCTCTAAAGATGAAGTCATTACCTAATTTTAAAATGTGAACACGAAGACCTTTGAACTATACACATACCAAGAACCATCCAAATTGCACTAATGATGTAAAATACAAAAAGCACAGCATTTTCAAGGAACCAGAAACTGTTTTTCCCATAATTCTTTTCCCTGAAGCAAGTAGTCAATTCTATCTGAAGATAAAGCCTCCCTTTTAAAATAACTCATTTCAAGAAGGCTTCTACCTGTTGCACTAAAAAGGGTTTTCCCCGTAGTCTAAAATAGTTTAGGATTTGGCACTCAAAAAGAAAGAAGAAAAATGTAGTGTTTTGCTAATCACTTGTGATTTTATTTTTTTTCTGTAACAGAATACATGGTCCCTTCAAATGCTGTATGACACATACAACTGGAAAATTACCTTCCGTTGGCACTATGCTCGCCTCACCGGTGCATTTAATCTTACTAACAACCATTAAAACAGCACAATAAGCAAATTCACAAAAAACTGAACACAAAATAAGAACAGAACAAAACAAAAACCTAAAACATTTTAACATGCAACTTTAGTTTGTTACATTGAACGTTCTAACCTCTAAGCATGCAAAAAAGGATGGTCTGCATTTAAGTTTTTTTTCTTTTTTCCTTTTAAGAAGTTTTACATGGCAGCCTGACATCACACACACGCACACACACAATATACAACAACACTACAGCAGGTAAATGTGAAAGGCGAATAACTTTTATACAAAGATCCATGGCTTGTGCCATCACAAGCCCTATGTGATTTTGGAAAGTAATGTTGAACCCCTAGAACAAGGAACCAACATTTAGTTACCAGGGTAACGCAAGCACTGCATGCAGATCTGAAACATGAGCCTAAAACAAAGCCCAAAGCAGATGGGCAGGGAGTGGAATTAAGTCTCAAGCCTCAAAAAGGCAGTTTAAGCTATCAAAAAAAAAAAAAAAAAGAAGAGGGGGCGGGGGAAGATGAATATCCACACAACAGATAATGGGGATATCTTAAAACAACCATAAAATTTACAGTTCATAGATCATACTCTAATTGGAAGAATACGTAGTGTATTCAAGAGGCTTGCAGAAAACCCACAAATGCAAGCCTAACACTAAAATGTTCCAGTAGACCTAAACCTCAGATACTTCAAAACAAACCTTGTATTCCTCAGATATATAGCCCGAAGTTCAGTGTACTAAGTTATTAATGTATCTTGTGTATAATTAATACACTCATTCATTCTTGTGCCACATATAACTTGGGCTCATGGAGCCAGGCTCAGCTTTGAGATTTACATGCAGGACTCTTAAGAGTCAATAGAAAACACTTAACAGATCTGCAGGATGAAAACACTTGTGTTGCAAATCTGCTCACTTTGTTCAAAACACAAGGAACATTTATGACTCAGGTACTTAGTGCTTAAGGACTGCATTGAGAAGCTATTCACTGAAAGACAATAGCCTGCCTTTGGTTGCCCATGATGAAATACTGGACATAATGCAATATAGTAGCAATGGACAAAGAATTAAGGTATCATATTTATATGGCAAGTATTTATTACCATTCAACAGCATAATGAGGCACAAGCCTTAAGGCTAAAATATGAAATCAGGCAAAAAAATGGACAGAAAGGGGCTTAAACCACTGAGTCTTCAATATCAAGAATACCCACAATAGAGGTCATCCGTACCTCTGGTCTCTGATTAACAGCAACTCTCCTGCATCCTTTCACTAATGGCATACGGTTGGATTAAGAATATTTATTTGTTCCTTCCATCAACAGTGTTGACTGTCTCCATATACTGTATATCTGTGAAGCAGTTCTTTGCAACTTGCAGAGCTCTGTCTTAATGTAACGTGAGAATTCTGTTGCTGTGCTGTCCGTTGTTGCAGTTCTGATACTTTTAGAAGCTGCCACACTTAAGAAATCCTAGTCTTCATTTACAACTATCTTGCAAGATTCAAACCGTGAAAGGATTTTGCTGTTGTGGGCTGCTATTTACATCCACAATCTAATGCCGATGACTGAACCACTGAGACTGCCTATAGCTTCCATTAGATAGTACACCACTGGCATGCAGAACTCTAGTGTTCGCAGAATGAAATTCACGTTAACAGCATACCTCAAAGCAAGTACAATGTACACCACAAAAGGCAACAACAGGTTTAAGCTGTAGATTTGTCCAGACACTCCTTATGTGGAAAAGCCAGAAAAAGAGTAAATGGGGAAGATGCCTTCTTGAACCAAAATGGTTAAAACCGAAACAAACATACAAAGAAATGAAACAGACTGAGCAGAAGGCAACAAATGCTTCTCCTTCTCTAAAGTAAGTCTTCAATGTAAAAGGACGCCCATCCCCCC
>WKFP01014121.1:85745-98085 GCA_011057875.1 Pterocles orientalis | reverse complement strand
TTCCAGTACCTGAAGGGGGCTACAGGAGAGATGGGGAGGCACTCTTTATCAGGGAGTGTAGTGAGAGAACAAGGGGCAACGGGTATAAGCTAAAAGAGGGTAAATTTAGACTAGACATTAGGAAGAAATTTTTCACTATGAGGGTGGCGAGACACTGGAACAGGTTGCCCAGGGAGGTTGTGGATGCCCCATCCCTGGAGGTGTTCAAGGCCAGGCTGGATGAGGCTTTGAGCAACCGGGGCTGGTGGAGGGTGTCCCTGCCCATGGCAGGGGGATTGAAACTTTATGATCTTTAAGGTCCCTTTCAACCCAAACCATTCTACGATTCTATGATTCTATGATTTCAGCGGTTAATAGTGATGTTCTTTGTTGTGCTATAGCCTTTGTTAGTTGTGATCCTTAAAAAAAAAGAAAAGGAGTAACAAGATTTTTGTCAGTTCTCCTGTCCATAGATGAACCACAGCAAAACATTAATATAAAAAGCTGACACTTTCCAGGAGAATACAGTAACTGGTCTACTTACTTGAATCAGGCATAATGCGAAGGTCACCTTCTTTATAATCATCTAAGAGTTGGTACATGTACAAGACAGGATCTTTCTCATAGGTAATATAAAACCATGTGTTCATAATAGGAGCTCGAGCCAAAACCATCCCCCTCCATTCGTCTTTTGAGCCATCTTCTGTCTCAAACATGTGTTCCACAGCTTTACCAATCATTGTGTCTGCCAGGTGGGCATCGCTTATTCGAGATGAAGCTGAAATGACAGCATTTCCTAAGTTCATTCAAAAGTGCAGATATATGTTGTTGTGAAAAATAATCTTTACTATGATTCATAAACAAATTTGACTGGAAGTCAGTCGTGTCATATAGAAAACATACACTGTCCATTCCAGAGAGTTTACTACTGAAGAACTGCAAAACTAGGAATTTTGTTAAACGACAATGTATCTTTGTACTCCCTACGACTAGACACCCGTAATGCCAGGTGAAGAGACATCAATCGAGGCCACAGCAGTGAAGACTCTTTGTATTTTACCTAGACACTGGAGGGAGCAAGGCAGGCAGGGGAGAAGAGGAAGAAAGGCCAATCACAGAACAGTCCTATGAACTTATTAATGAAACTTCAGGGTCTGGTTCACCCAATGCCACTCTAGAGACTTCTACCAATTGCTTTGCAGTCAAAAGAAGGAACAGCTTATTCTGTTCATAAATTAGTAATTACTTGGGTAAATATTGAACTTTACAGTTTGAAAAACCTGCAGTTTAACAATCCAGTGCTAATTCTGAAAATAAAAAAGCCTTGTTACTAAATCAAGTTATTTCACTTAGAAGATGCCTTTCACCCCTATTAATAAAAGTCCTTAGGCAAAGTACATGAGGAAAAATGTGACATTATTACTGTCAGACACATACAAAAGACAACAAAGCCAATGGATGGACTCTAAGCCAATGGATGGCTTAGAGTTTAAATTTTAACAGAAATGTCAATGTTAACTTCACAAAGTTAAGGCATAAGACTCTAAACAAAAACTCCAGAATGTACTGCATGCTACTTAAAGACAGAAGACAGCACTACAGTTGCTGTTATCATCAAATCTTTGTGTAATTAAGAAAATTTAAATAGACCACTTAGATTATATGTTGTGTGACAAAAAATGAATTTGACTAATAAATTTAAGTGGTCAGATGTTATATTGAGGAAGTTTGGAGAGGTTAGTGGAAAACATTTATATAAATGACTGCTTATATGTAAACGAATTTATCAGAAAACCCCAAAACACTTACCAACTCTGTCTGGAAGAACTTCAAGTGCTGAAACTCTTTCATCTTTGTGCAGTTCTAGTCCATACACACAGTCAAATCCATCATACTTTATAAGATAGAGAGAGGGATTTACAGGAACTTGATCAAGAACTGTGCCCTTCCATTGTGTTACAGGTCCACTCCCTTCTTTCCATCCATGCTGTATTCTGCAGCCTACAATATTTCTTCGTGGCTGAGAAATAGGTTTGCTTGGTCCCACATTGTTTCTATGCTTTCTGTACACAGACACAAACACAATATTAAACAAGTACATACATATCCAAAATTCTACACCAGGTAACAGCTGTATGCTTCAAGATGGCAATATATTTTATAGCTTAGTGCACCTTATTCAAATAAGGGTATAAAGCACATTACACTGTATTGGAAAAAAAGAAAAACAGTAGTGAAACATTTTTAATGTGCTTTATAAGGCCAAGTTTCTAACAGTTGTTTGTAAAACTAGTTTGCTTAAGCCAAAAGAATTATTTTAGCCCTTGCTACACTAAATATCAAAAGTAAAACGCAGCTGATCAGGTCTCAAAGCACAAGGTTACCTGGCAGTATTGTAACTTCAATGCCTTGTTGCTCTCTGCAGAACAGTAAACACAAGGCTTGCCCCAAGAGGAAAAAGTCAGTGGAAACATTACCAGTGGCTGGCTAAAATTCTTCCAACATGTTTGTCTTCCCCAACGTGTGCTTTTGACTCCACATTTTTAAGGATACAGAGTACCAACACCACTTCCCTAGCATTCCTTTTTAGTATAGCAAAAGAAAAATGATATGTAATAATAATGGCAAAAGAAGGGATACTCCCTAATGTGGAAAACAGATACCATGTATGTTTTTGTCCTTCCTCTATTTTCAAGGAAGTTGCACAGAAATTCCTTCTGGTAAATAATAGTTGTTTTTTTTATTAAAAGTTATATAAGCTATTTGACAGTTTAAAACCACTGAAAGTGTTATAAAAGTTTTGTTCTACCCTGTTATTAAAAACACTAATTGACAATTTTTAATTGTACAGACAGAAGAAACTAAGGAACATTATGACAGTATGTTGGTGGTAAGAAACCAATATATCTATTTTAGCATGTTACAATGCATCTATTCATTACTAAAAACATTATTTAGAGGGTTATCTGATCAAAATTGTCATGATGTCACTTAGTCATAAAATAATATTTTGGGTTACTAGTTGCAGCACACTTCATTTAAATTACAATAAAATATGCACACCACTAGCATGCTTAAAAGCAACATCTAAAAGTGAAATCAGTTGCAGAAAACAGTATTCTTCCCTATATTAGAGATAATGACCAAAGAGAAACATCTCCAGGAGCAATTAATGCTCTCAGGTAAGTCCCTATATTACCCAAAAAAGACAAACAACAATGACACCACTGAAATCCTGGAAGGAGTCTTGCAGAATAATGCTGAAGATATAATCATAACTATTAATAAAAGATGTAAGATTCATTTAGAAGCTTCTCCCACCTCCAGACTTTCATTCACCATGAAGGTCTTAGCCAGGGGTTTTGTCAAATTTCACTTGTGTCATCATTTGACCTTCCCAGCAAGATCAAACTGCAGTTTTTGTACTCCTGACTTTAATAGCACAGATTATTATGGGAACTCCAACCTCTTGTAGTTAAGAAGCACTTTCCCACAAAGTTGGTTCTTATTTTATGCAGAAACTAGAACATCTGTTCAAATTCTAGCTCTTGCTCAAGCATATCTATTTTTTAAAAATTGTAATAGTGTTTACTATTACAACATGAGATCAGAGATCTGGTTCTCAGTACAACAAAAAAGAGTTTGTTTTGCATGCCATTAATTTATTTAATTTTAATGAATCCTAGTTCAGAATAAAGCCAACTTAAGATAAAAAAGTTAAAATTGATAGAGCAGTGTCAGTTTTAAACACGTTTGTCTATGCTGCTAATAATTTAATTGCTGAAAAAGGTAAATATAACATTGTTCATGTTTAACCTCAGTCAATTTTACTTTCTGTTTATAAAGCATAATCCACTTTAAAGTGTAACAATTAATTTTAAAAAAAGATGATGGAAAACGACTGCATAACTGAGTTCAAACTGGTAACTGCCTTTGAAACACCTCAGAGTGCAAAAAAGCATTACAAATTTAATTACAAATCAAGTACCTGCCAGGTCTACTTGCAGTTCAAATTTTTGTTTGAAGGTTTTACTACTGAACAGCCACTCACTCTCTTTTGCAGTGGTTCACACTGTAAGAACTAAGATTTTCAAACTAGTAAATTACCAAGGAAAACCTACTCCTTCTTGCATCTGAACATGTGGTAAGAAAGCAAGCAGAGGCATCTAACTATCAATAAATAGCTATGAACACTCTTCCCTGTAAGTCAACCAAGTAACGAACTCAAACCTCTCATTTAGTCAACAGTGTGTTATTTCTGTAACACACCAAGTAATACAAATGTACATAAGCCTCTATGATGCTATAGCCAGAAGGCTCAACACAATTTTCTCCTTCTGTTTCATTAGGATTATCTTTAAAATTCCACAAAGATTTGCTCTTGAAGAGTGAATAACAGTTTTCCTAGACATGTAAAATATGGAGCCAGGAAAAACAGAAAAAAGCAAGTCCTGGAAATAGCTCTTGACACATCAGACGCATCTTCACTGTAAAAGGCCCTTCATTCCCCAAGAGTTTCAGATCCTCTTCCTTATCTTGAAGGCAGAAGCTGGTAAGTAAAACCTAGTTATGTGGAAAAGGTTTCATTATCAGAACCAGATACTTTAGAAACTTTCTAGAGACTACACAGGCAGAAAGAAATCTTCCCAGATTTTTTAAGGTCGTATTTATATGGTCCCCACACAAACTTTGGTAGCTGCTACCAGGGAGACCAATGCAGTGCAGAACTCCACAGGACTACTAGCAGAAGAAAATCAACTGTTACTTCAGGGTTGTGCTTAAAAGAGAAACTAGCATTTATTAAGAAGGAGAATGGCAATTCCCAATAACCTATCAAGTAAAGTTACCCTTTTAGGTTTTGTTGAGGTTTTTTTCCTGATCATCTCATCTCAGAAAAACTCCACAGGGTAGAACTAAGGATCTGAACTAATCTTCAGATACTGCAAGAACCAAGATTACAAATTAGCTTAAAGTGGGATCAGAAATTCAAAACAGTTAAATTCACTTGTAGTTAAATTGCAGGTATAACCTACATCTCAAAGTCCTTAAACTGCCCACAACAAGAAAACCGGAGAGCCTATGAATAAAGGACTGTTTTATGCTTACACTATTTCTTATACTCTTTTCTTATACACCAAGGTGGAAAGAATGAGACCTGGTAGATTACTGATCTGATGCCAGGGAAGTCAGTTTCATAATGGCAGAAACCACCACTAACCACCGACAGAGGACTTCGAAGAACTGCCCTATAACCATGAGAACCCTCTCCAAAAGGCTCAACAGTTAACTACCATTTAGTAAAGAAGTGTTCAGAAGACTCATCCACACTGCTCATTCTATCACATCCTCAATTACCGAGTCATGCCCTGTTCCATCCTCTTGGCTCCTTCCTCGGGAACAAACCTTTTGAAGCTAGTTTAAAATCTCCTTGATGGCCTTTTAGTGCCAGTAGGCTTGTTACTCTTTTTCTTTAAATGAGAAGTAACTAAATATATAACTAAGTGAATGACAGGACATGCATTAGTCTACCATAACAGCTCAGAGTAGTACCAGCATATATTATTACATGGTCATTCATAGCTTACTCTTTCACAGTAAACTGCTACCGTTGTCCACTATGCCTCATTTTCAGGCAAGTCAGTGAGCAGCACAGAAGAAATCATCTTGGTTTGGTACAAAAAACCTTCACTAAATAATTAATAAACAATTGAACTAGGCTAAATTACCACAGAACTAAGATGGATGCTTAAGTTAAAGGCCTCAAAATCACATCACATAGGATCAAATCTTCTTAAGCCCCATAAAAGCCTTTATGCTAACAAATGTACAGCCTGCTTAGGTGTTTAAATAAGTGTATATCACCACAACAATAAAGACAATCTAGCCACCCTCAAGGACAAAAGGCAACCCACCTCTGATAGTCTTCCCATCATACACTCCTTTCTCTGAGCGGTTGAAAGAGAACAAGAGAAATTAAGTTTTAACCAACTCTACCTGTCCCTAGACAAATAAATGTTTCTCTTTGCCTTCTATGAAGACAGACAAGAATGGGTAATGATGAGCTAGTGGAAGGCATTAGAGTGGTTTTAGATCAGGTGTTGTCTCTGGGAAATAGTTAACACTGTTAGCAGTGATTAACTATGTTAACTGGAGAAAATACACCTGCCGAACCGAACAAATTACTTTTCATTGATGTGCCACTATAAGACTTTACACTTCAAATACAACTAGTAACATTCAAGTTTCACACTTACCCAGCTTAGATATCTCCCACCAGACGTAGCCAGATATGACATCTTGCTGTTTGACACCACGACCAATTATGCCCAGAACATAATCTCTATTATTATACAGCTACTCACCAATACTCAGCTATTACAATTTAAAAATGTTGTAGACAGAAAAATACACGCCATGAATGTGCAGGATAAACAGGTATCCTTCATGCACAAACAGCAGCTTCCTTACAGAAGTATTTCAGTATATTCTCTATTTTAGAAAGATGAAAAATCCTTTTCAAAACTACAGTTATAGTGAATGCAAGATTAGCTATTTCTAAAACTAATTCTGGACTGAGCTATCAGTAAGCATGCTTTGCAGTTTCTATTGGCCTGGTGACAATGCAGGAACTCTGTGCCAGAGAGCAAAGATCCTGCAGTAAACGTGGCTAATTCCTGGCTTGCAACTTCTCTCTGAATTCCAGAAAGAATTACAAAATTGTACTCAAGGATAATTTCACATTAACAGTCAAAACGATGTTTAAAATTCTATTTGTGGGACACTTTTTCCTACCACCCTCCTGAAAGAATTAAAAGTCTGACTCTACACACATATACAGACTGAGTATTATTCCACATGTTTTTAAAGAACAAAGTGAGTGGAACAATACAGATATATTTCTAGAACAGTACTTCCAGTTACTGAGAGCTATACTTCAGTAAAAATACTAACAACTTACTTGTGGGAAGTTCTTTTCTTCATCATGCTGGCAGACACTCCTGCATGACCTACAATATAAACGACGATCAAATTATTGAAAAATAAAGTGTGTATACAATGCCAAAAAAGCCATCTTATGCAAATGTCTTCCTTTTAAATGTTAAAATGTAAAGAATCCAAACACTTCATGTTATGACTGATCAATGAACTCCTATAATGGGACACGCCTTGGCAGAGACAAACAGAGACAACATGCTCATGAAGCTCAGGGATGATAAGGAGTGACAGACCACAACTGTTAAAAGGAAAGCTAAAGTTAACACACAAACAGGGAGCTGTGTGGTCTTCTATCTTGTGACAGCTGAGATGATGAATCAGTTACAATAGTTAAGTGAATCAACTGGCTGTGCAACTTTTCATCCTTGAACTAACCAAAGGGGTGCAAGGACATATCTTTCTGAGTTAGCCAGACCAGCACTGGGGAAGTATATACACATCTCAGCCTAAGAGAGCATATAAAAACCAAACTATGGAAAAAAACTCCTTTGAGAAGAGCAACAGGCTTGAGCTGGCTTCAACCCACGTATTCCTTCCCAGCAACTGGGGATATCCAGTTTTATGATGGTGAGAATGCTATAGAGACCAGTAAACAGGATCACATACTGTACATCGCAAGTACTGTATTCTGCTAAGTACTGATGATTTTATGGTAGCAACATTCTGCTAAATCACAAATTAATGCAATCTCAAAAAAACTTTAAAATAGAGGTACTAAAACAGTAAGCCTTACTTGTGTGCAATGCATAAGAGAAACTCGTTAGAAAAGCAGTGGATTCTGGACACTAATTGCCATCATAGCTGTGATAGTCTGTGAGATAGGGTGAATGTTATTTACTAACACATCACTCATACTGGGAATTCTCATTCTGCACTTCAGTCATGAGTAAGAACCTAAGAGCAGTGGGGAAAGGTAGTGAAAAGGCTGTCTGCAGACAGACCCCTTATCGTTTAGAGGATGAAAAACACTGTCAGTGCTAACAAAGGCTAGAGTTACCTGATAAATTTGAAAACCAGGAAGGGAGAAATCCTAAGTGGTATTTTTCATGGATGGAAGAACATTGCACTGATCCCAGTGATATTCTGGGATGAATATGAAAAACTGGAAGCTTCTAATAAGTTGGAGAGAAGGGGAAAGCACGCTTGTGCTGGTTACTAGAAAGCTACATGTAAGCAGTAGTGAAGAAAGCAGAGAAGACGTGCAAGAACAAGATGGTCAGAAAAAATTACAAAAGGTAACATCATGTATTAAAGGCAATGTGCACAACTAGAAAAGTTAAAATAAGTTATTCAAATGAAAACTGAGGCCGCAGATCATATCCAATAGCCACATGTGTAGGGATCATTTACTAAAGTCATCCCAAATAGACCCTGTTAAAGTAATGGCTGCTACGTATGCTGAGGATGACAAATGGCTAGGACATGTCTGTCTTGATCTTGATTGTCCCAGTCTTTTCATTGTAGTGGTTTTCACTGGGTTAAATTTCTTCACAGTAGCTTGTATGGTGCTGTATTTTGGATTAGTGCTGGTAACAGTGTTGATAACATAGGGATCTTTGTTACGGCCAGGCAATGCTCACAGAGTCAAGGCCTTTTCTGCTCCTCACACTGCCCTGCCAGAGAGTAGGCTGGAGGTGCACATGAAGTCGGGAGGGGACACAGCTGGGACAGCTGACCCCAACTGACCAAAAGAATATTTCACAACATATAGAATCATAGAACAGTTTAGGTGGAAAGAACCTTACAGATCATATAGTTTCAAACACACTGCCATGGGCAGGGACACCTCCCGCTAGACCAGGTTGCTCAAAGCCTCATCCAGCCTGGCCTTGAACACCTCCAGGGATGGGGCATTCATAACCTCCCTGGGCAACCTGTTCCAGTCTCTCACCACCCTCACAGTAAAAATTCCTTCCTAATATCTGATCTAAATCTACCCTCTTTCAGCTTAAAACTGTTACCGCTCATCCCTTTGCTACACTGCCTGACAAAGAGTGCCTCCCCATCTCTCCTGTAGGCCCCCTTCAGGTACTGGTAGGCTGCTATTAGGTCTCCTCAGAGCCTTCTTTTCTCCAGGCTGAATAACCCCAACTGTGTTAATCTGGGAAATGCTCCAGCCCTCTGATCATTTTTGTGGCCCTCCTCTGGACTCATTCTAATAGGTCCATGTCTTTTCTGTGGGGAGGACACCAGAGCTGGATGCAGTACTCCCGGTGGATGTCACGAGAGCAGAGAGGGAGAATCATCTCCCTTGACCTGCTGCTAATGCTTCTCTTGATGCAGCCCAGCACACGGTTGGCTTTCTGAGCTGCAAGCACATGTTTCTAGGTCACGTTCAGCTTCTCATCAAACAACAACCCCAAGTCCTTCTCCTCAGGGCTGCACTCAAGCCATTTTCTGCCCAGCCTGTCTTTGTGTTTGGGATTGCCCCAATCCGCATGCACGACCTTTCACTTGGCCTTGTTGAACTTCATGAGTTTTGCACAGGCCCACTTCTCAAGCCTCTCCAGGTCCCTCTGGATGGCATCCCTTCCCTCCAACATGCCCACTGCGCCACACAGCTTGATGACATTGGCAAACCTCCTGAGGGTGCACTCAATCCTACTGTCCATGCCTGCCACAAAGATGGTAAACAACACCAATCCCAATAGCAAACCCTGCGGAATGCTACATGTCACCGGTCTCCACTTGGACATCGAGTCACTGACCACAACTCTTTGGGTGCAACCATACAGCCAATTCCCTTATCCACTAAGTGGTCCACACATCAAATCCATGTTTCTCCAATTCAGAGATAAGGATGTATTGTGGACAGTGTCAAAAGCTTCGCAAAAGTCCAGGTAGAGGATGTCAGCTGCTCTTTCCTCATCCACCAATACTGTAACCCTGTCACAGAAAGCCACCAAATTTGTCAGGCATGATTTGCCCTTACTGAAGCCATGTTGGATGTCACCAATCACCTCCTTATTTTTCCATGTACCTAAGCATAGTTTCCAGTAGGATTTGCTCCTTGATCCTGCCAATCACAGAGGTGAGGCTGACCAGCCTGTAGTTCCCCACATCTTCCTCTTTTATCTTTTTAAAAATGGGGGTTATGTTTCCCCTTTTCCAGTCAGTGGGAACCTAAGCAGGCCTCCACGACTTCTCAAATATGGTGGATAGTGGATTAGCAATTTCATCTGGCAGTTCCCTTAGGACCCACAGATCCATCTCACCAGGTCCCATGGACTTGTGCACCCTCAGGTTCTTTAGATGGTCTCACACCTGATCTTCTCCTACAGTAGGCAGTTCTTCATTCTCCCAGTCCCTGCCTTTGCCTTCCGCGACTTGGAGGGTGTGGCTTGAGCAGTTGCCAATGCAAGACTGAGGGGAAAAAAGTGAGTACCTCAGCCTTCTCCATATCCTGGGTAACCAGGTCTCGGACTTGTTCCACTGTTACAGTGGGACAGAAACCACTCCCCACACCCTCACCTAGAGGCTCAGGGTCCTGGCAGATATGAGAAGCCTGACCACCGGTGAAGACTGAGGCAAAGCACTCATTAAGTACCTCAGCTTCTTCTATGTATAAAGAAGCCAGCTCCCCGTTACCTTTCATCAGAGGGGGAACACTCTCCTTGGCCTGTCTCCTCCTGCCTAAGTACCTGTAGAACCCCTTCTTGTTATCTTTCACATCCCTTGCCAAGTTCAGCTCCATCTGCGCCTTGGCTTTCCTAATCCTATCTCTGCACACACGGACAACAGCCCTGTATTCCCCCCAGGCTACACAACCCCTCTTCCACTTCCTGTACATTTCCCTCTTTTCCCTCAGTTTAAGCTGCAGGTCCTTGCATAGCCATGACGGTCGCCTGCCTCCCCTGCTTGACTTCTTTTGCTGGGGTATGGAGAGCCGCTGCACTCTCAAAAGGGTGTCCTTAAAGAGCTGCCAGCACTGTTCTGCACCCATGCCCTTAAGGACAGTTTCCCAGGGGATCCCACTCAGCAGCTCCTTGAGCAGCCAGAAGCTTGCTCTCCTGAAGCACAGGGTTCTGGCTTTGCTTTTAGCCAGGCCCACCTCCCTCCAGATCACAAACTCCACCAAAGCACGGTCACTACAGCCCAGGCTGCCTCCAATCTTAACCTCTCTAATGCTCTCCTCCACATTTGTGAGGACCAGGTCCAGTAGGGCCTCTCCTCTAGTGGGTCCATCTATTACCTGGAGCAGGAAGTTGTCCTCGACAGACTCCAGGAATCTCCCGGATTGTCTGCCACCTGCTGTGCCACTATCCCAGCAGATATCCGGGTGGTTGAAATCCCCCATCAGGACAAGATCCTGCATGCAGGACACCTCCTGCAGCTGGAGCAAAAAGGCCTCATCAACAGGCTCCCCCTGATCAGGTGGCCTGTAGCAGACCCCAACCACTAGATGCCCTATACTGGAACGATCCTTGATTTTTATCCATAAGCTCTCGACCTGATCGTGGCTGTTCCTCAGACACAGCTCTTCACAATCTATCCCCTCTTTGACATAGAGGGCAACTCCCCCACCCCTCTTACCTTGCCTATCCCTTCTGAAGAGCCGATACCCCTCAATGGTGGTATTCCAGTTATGGGAGTCATCCCACCATGTTTCCGTGATAGCAACAAGGTCATAACTTTCCAAGTGCAACACGGTTTCCAGCTCAGAACTGCATCATCAGACGGAAGAGGAACCGCATCATCAGAACATGATAACTTGCATTTTATGGTTTACATTACTGGCTGATCAGATGAAGTAAGATTCTGGCTAAATCAGCTCAAGTGGATAAAAAACACTACAGAAATAACACCCATATATTCTGCAGTGGTTCAGCACAAAACCTGGATTCTGTCCTCCACTCAGGGACTCTGAACCTGTGCATAATAAGGGAAGTCCAAAGCATTGTTTTCCAAAGTGAAGAACAGGAACTCTAGACTTACACAGAAACATTTACTACAGAAGCTGCAATAACCTCAAAGGAGAAGCTATGCAGACCTCTAGGAATGGGTGTTTGCCCTCTTCACTAACTTCTCACCTTTGGAACCTTGTATTTTTTATAAGATTTAACTTGTTTGTTTATATAGTGAACTCTAAACCAAAGTCAACTAAGACAACTAAGCACTGCTCAGCTTCTCATATTAGTCACAGAATCACAGAATCACAGAATGTTAGAGATTGGAAGGGACCTCGAAAGATCATCTAGTCCAATCCCCCTGCCGGAGCAGGAACACCTAGATCAGATCGCACAGGAACGCATCCAGGCGGGCTTTGAATGTCTCCAGAGAAGGAGACTCCACAACCTCTCTGGGCAGCCTGTTCTAGTGCTCTGTCACCCTCACTGTAAAGAAGTTTTTTCTCATATTCAAGTGG
>WKFP01014121.1:33395-85725 GCA_011057875.1 Pterocles orientalis | reverse complement strand
TGCCAGATCCTGTGCTAGGATGCGTTTCCCCCTATGAGACAGACGAGTTCCATCCCTCGACAACAGGCCAGGGGCTGAGTAAACCGCCCCATGGTCAAAGAACCCAAAGTTCCTGTCTCGACACCAGTCCCTCAGCCAATTATTCATTACTTGTGTTTTCCTAGCCCACCCCATGTCCCTCACCTCCCCAGAAGGTATAGAACAGAATACAACTTGTGCACCCGCTCCTTCAACTATTTGTCCTAAACCCCTGAAATCTCATTTCATAGTTCTCAGGCTCCTTTGAGCAATTTCATCACTGCCCACCTGAACTATGAGTAGTGGGTAGTAATCAGTGGGGCAGACCAGCTCCGGGAGTTTTCTAGTTATATCCCTGACCCGAGCCCCAGGGAGGCAGCACACTTCCCTACGGCTCGGGTCCGGTCTGCAAATGGGCCCCTCCGTTCCTCTGAGAAGGGAGTCACCTACCACAAGCACCCTTCGTTCTTTCCTGGCAGAGGCAGCCTGAATGCGTGGAGTCGACTGCCTCGCCCTTGGATTCCTCACAGGGGAACCTTCCCGTGCCTCCCCACTGACGTCCCCTTCAATGTCCAGTACTACAAACCTATTGCTCAGGGGAACCTGGGGACATGGGGCAGGCAGATGGGGGGTTGCCTGTGGCACCGAGCAGGGACCCTCTCCCAACCCTCCCCATCCCTCAGCTCCCCCTTCTCTGCCTGACAGGGCAGGGGGACTACCCCCAGTTGTGGGGTAGCTCCCTGGCGCCTTTCCCTCTGGCACACCAGGGAGTTACTCCACCAGTCGATCTCCTGCTCACAGTCCCTGATGGCCCTCAGTCTCTCCACCTCATCTTTCAGCTCGGCCACCATGGTGAGCAGATCTTCCACCGTTTTGCACCTCATGCAAGTGGAATGTCCGCCGCCCTCCCCCGGCAGCAGCAGGCTCTGGCACTCCCTGCAGCCAGAGACCTGGGTAGCCACCGTTCGGAATAGACCCTCGGTTTGGGTCTCCACAGTCCTTTTGGGACAAGCTCTCTGCCTGGTGGAGACCATGACAAAACAGCTGTGACAGACTACCAATAGATAGGTAGGACACAGAAGCAAGGAGGGGCAGAATTCCTGTGTCCTGCCACACAACCTCCCTCACCCACCGGTGCAGCACTTGGTCTTTAGGTCTTCCCACCTCCTCAGAGGAACCCTGCCTGCTTGCTAGGCTCCTGAGGCCGTCCCGTGAAGCTTCTGCACCCGGCAAACCTTCAGCGTCCCGCTACACGAACCACAGGTGGTGCCCCCGCCTGCGCCTCTCCGCCCTCCCGGCAAAAATTTAAGGACGGGGGAGGGGTGGTGACCACGGTCGCCCCGGCAACTCCCGTGCCACGTCAGCCTCTCGCGACAGAGCTGGCGGCGGGAGTCGGGTTACGCCGCTGCTTTCGGCGGGTTCCTGGCAAGGAATCTCCCGAAAAACCCCTCTTTCTTCGCGATCAGTCGGTCTGTCAGGAGCTGCGACGGCTCCGAGCAGCTGATCTCGCGACTGACTGTACCTTAAGAAAGCTCCTTGTTTAATCCATAAAGTTACAGCACTTGGATGCGTAATATAGCAAGCTTTCAAGAACATATACCAAGTACTTCTAGATCCTAGGACAAACCCACTCTCTTACTGACTAAAAGCCTATTTGCCAGAATTAATTTGTACTCTGCACTGTCTGAATTCAGTAATGTCTCAATAAGATGCAAACTCCTTTTAAAGACATCTCAGGTTACACTACTGAATTGCATGGCACTTTACTTGGCTAGATAGTTGCAGAAATTGTAGGAAGAGTTCACTGAATCATGAACATTGCTGTACAGCCTCACCCACTCAGTGGGTGAGGGCAAGGTTTACTTTTGGATCTCTGCACGGTAACCCTAAACACCTAGAACAATGCTTTGAGAGGTTAAATTAACAACAATTTTGTTTAAAAATATGCAAAAATACAGAAATATAAACCCATAAAATATATTGTGGAATTACAAAAGATGATTGACTTGGCAAAGAAAAACTTTATAACAGTACAACCTCCTACTGACAACACTAAGACTTAGAATGATGTGACAACTACTAACAATGTAACGACACCACAATTACCAACAATATCAAAACTACAATTATATTACAACTAAAAACCACTGTTCAATAAACCCGCAATCGCTTATTAACACTAGAAAGAAAAACTTTTAATTACTTATCGATACCAAAAACCCCATGTAATACAAAACCAAAACTTCTAACGGTGTTACCCTTATGTGCCAGGAATGTAGTTAGAGACAGGGAGAGAGAAAGAGATTCTTGAAGAGAAAAGGAAAAGGAATGAAGAGAGAAAGGAAAGATTTCAGAAAAATGTCACCACCCTTGGGATACAGTGATGATCAACGTCTTGGTGGTCCTCCGATGATGGGTGCACACCTTCCCATAGATATTTCATCTTTTATAGACAAAAGTTCTCAGGTCTCTGCCTAACTTTCTTCAGTTAGCATAAGAAGCAATGGAGGTGTCTCCTTATTTTACACAGGAAGCAGAGAGGGGCATCTCTGTATTTTGCATGGGAAGATTGGATTAACTTTGGCTTTACTTTCCTTGTTGGTGCCTCAGAGGTGAGGGTGTGACCTTGTGGGGCAAGGTTTGCTCCTTGATTGTGAGGGAGGCGACCTTCTTAGCAAGGGAGTAAGGCCATATGTCCTTAGGTATATTCCCCCACTTCCCCTTATCAGCAAGGAGTTTACAAGGGAAATGTTTGAGACAAACAATTTGTTTACAAAGTGTTCAGCAGACAATCACCTTTCACTGCTTATGAGGGGCCTTTGACATGCAGTTGCAGTCCTCTGCAACAAACCCCTTTCTCTTTTAGTCCTCCCTTACACTGCCCCCAACAGCAGCTCTAAATAGGGGGATGGAACAGCACAGAATCCTTACACTTACATATTCTAGTAACAAGGTCAAAATCAGAATTATTTGATAAATTTGCTTGCCTGAATCTTTCTTTGTACAGGAGTATTCCTTCAGCAATGCTTTTTCCACTAGAACTGGAAAGCTCCAGGAACTCTATGAGCTACTCAAAGGGCCAAAATTCAATAACATCCAGAGTCTGGAGTTGTATCTAAACTTTGGAAGGGAAGGAGGATGATGGTGTACAGAGAAGTGTTCAAGATGCCAGCAGTACTGCTTTATTATTTATCACTCGGGACAGCATCTTCCTTACTGCAAACAAGATACACTCAAATAACACAGTTATAATCCTTGCAATCTTCAGTGATGATTTTGAAATCAAGACAATTGGAGAAGCCAACTTAAGCAGTTCATGCACGTGTAACAGTAAGACAGCTTGAGGTAGCAGCTACACTGTTAAACATGCAACCTCCGCCATCACATCCCCAAATTTCACTGCCTGATCCCCTTTCAGTCACTGAAAAACAAGGATGATGTCCAGATAAAATGGTAGTAACACACCAGAACTGTTTCAAACTGCTTTTTCCCCCATTTGTTATCAAAAGCATTGAAAACAAAAGTAACACTTTATACTAAGTGCTAAAACAATTACAGGTATTATTTATTAAAAGTAGTAATAACAAAGGCAAACAAATGCAGTTTTTATACCTTAGGGCACTAGTTTTACACTTGAAGACCATACATTACGTGATGCCGTAGCTCTCAAAAATTGCATCAGTAAGACGAACACACTTCTATCTAATAGCAGTATGCGAGAGAACATTTCCCTAAGAGGATCTTAAACTGAAGTCCACCGATGCAACAAGACAATATGTTCCAGACACAAGCAGCAAAGTAAAAACATAAAAGGTACGCTCAACAGCCCCATCACACAGAGGAATGGCTAGCAACCCCAAAGCACCTCTTTAACTATTACCACTTCATTGCAAAATATGATCTAACCCATGCTAAGAGAAAACATTTGTTTCAAGCAGCTAAAGTGAGGTAGTCTTTGAGTGGCTGCTAAAACTATTACTTTGAAGTGGTAAAGCCCATCATAAGCAATTTACAACAAAAATATCTAGAAATGCTGTTCAGTTTCTCTTTTCCCTACAGGGATTAAAACATTCATTAGAAATACTGAAATTATTCTGATGTGGTAAAATATCTTAAGTCCTGTGTGTTTTGCTTTTTTGCAAGATTAAAGGAAGAAGTAAAGCTACCACAAAATAAGAGACATGAAAATTACCAGCTCTTGCGGAAGACTATCCTTTCCTAATTTAGAATTGTCAAGAGCTTGTAGAGTTTCTTTACGGAGATATTTATTTCTAAATGCATGACATTTTAATGAGTGATGCCTATGATGTCATATTGCAATCTCTTAATGACTTAAAACATTTTTTGAGAGAAAAAAATATTTTTTTTAAATTAACTTTTAACACACACATATATTGCTGATCTTCTTCACCTAATGGTTGTGGAGTGTAACAAAGCAGTAACCTGGCTTATATAAATTCTCTCAAAACCTCCGGTACTATCTAAACAGCTTGGGCTAGAAGCCTAATTAGCATTAGTCATTTTCTGTCAAGTGCACAGTTCAAAGCAGAAAGGTAGTTAAAAAATCCCAAACATTTTAAGAGCAGTATCTTCAGGCAAATCTTTAGAGAAAAAAACATCTGCATGCCAAGTGATTTGGGGTCAAGCACAGTTCTGTCACAAGCAATATATGACTTCAAAGATGTTAATACTAATTAGAGAACAATAAAGGAGAGTTATTACATTCTATACATAACAAATGCCATCGACTAGGTTTAAATTCACATTCTTTTAACTATGGAAAGACAAGTTCTAACTAGAACACTCCATGAAATTCCGTATTTTAGGTAACACTCAAACTACTCTGTACAACTAAATTGCCTTGAATGTAAAAATAGAAAAAACTAATACTAAACAAAAAAGCTAAGTAAATGGATTAGTTTTACTCTTCTTTGTAATGAGCTGTGAAGACTCAAAGATCTGAGGAAGAAGAAAATATTAAAGTCCCGGTCACTTATGTAAGAGCACAGAAACACTTTTTTTGTAACAGAAAGTGAACACAAGCTCCAACTCCCAGTCAAGAGCAACAGAATTAAGCATTTGTCAGGTGGTCTGTGTGTTTTTTGAGGTTTTGTTAATTCTGCTTTTAACAGGTCCTTAAAATAGATCCTTAAATTCAACAGCAACACTAGAAACCATGTTTCTGAATACCTCTACTTGACTTGAGACAGACAAAAAAGGATAATACAAGACACATCAAACATTTTTTCAGGATGTTGACTCCAAAGGAGGTATACAAGTCTCTTCAGTTGGGGGCTATCGGAAGAGACAACAGGAGGAAGGATGGGAGAAAGCTACTGGCAGTGGTTTTATTATTGTCACATCAAATGGCACCCTCAGATAGACTCTTCAAAACACACCACAATATCTAATTTCTCTGAGAGGTACCCTGTAACCCTGGATTTACAACAAGCAGCAAAAGCTGAATGTTTTTTATTTATTATTATGTGTTGGAACAGCAGTAACCCCACAGGAATTACTTTGTATCTGGAGGCTATTTCAGAATTGCTTTCAGCAACCTAAGAAAAATGACCATGTGCTTATTCACACCTACTATTGCCCAAGGTCAACTTAGAAGAGTTTGGGGAAGGAAGAGAGTTCTTTTAATCAAAGTAGACCAGAAGTACAGAGATAAAATGAATTCTTACTCTGCCAGAAGACTTCACTGCAATTCTAAGCAAACCACATGTAAAAGTGGGATCTCTTTTCTTAGTTCACAAAAAGAGTACACTAAATTTACATTTGCTTTTAAATGGAAAAAAAAATACTAAAGCTTGTATATAACTTAACGTCTCCTAGTACTTTTATTTACTAAGAAATTACCTTGTTTTCAAACCATCCAGTAAAGGCATAACAATTGTTCCTGACCATCAGGCAGTTTGGTGGGTTTCTATACCTCTGGGAAACAACTGCTGGGAAGGACTCTAGAGGACCATGCCTTTCACTTACACAGCATTAAACAGGTGATCACCAGACTAAAAAAGGCCTAATATAAGTGTAAATACAAGAGTAACCACAACCTATTTTACAATCAACTATAGGACATAACATTAATTTTAAAAAATAATCTGTATTCCCCTATATTGGGGACAGACATACACTAATTAGATAGACAGGCACACTGCCATGCATAGAAGCAGCTGATCTACTAAAACTATATCCTGTAAAGCTACTCTATACTTTTGACAAACTCACAGAGGCTGTAACCATGTTCTCTACTGTTGTGAAAAACTAAAAAGTGTAGCTTTCCTTCTTCTCTCCATCTTCCATTCTATCCTTTACTTCTCAAGATGGAACTATGAAGTATGTTTTCCAACAGAGACATATTTCAAAAACCTAGATATTTAAACCATTGTACCTCTTCCTTTAAGCCTGCTTTACAGCAAATAAAAGCATTTCCTTTGTAGGCAGGCAGACAGGACAGATAAAACTGGCTTTTTCAAAGAAGGCACCACATCTGTAATGTCACCAACTGATGTCTCGGCAACCGGATGAAATCAAGTCAATTGCAAAAAGCTTTGGTAATGTGTTAAATTTTCCAACAGCAATTATATGGGCCTATATGAATGCCTGACACAACAACCACTAGGTTTATCTATACCCCAAGGCAGTTTTTGGTGGCATGTACACGATCCAAGAGTCTCCTAGAATCACAGAATTTTATGATTTTACATGATTAACAGATCAAATATAAAATCTGTAACCTAATTCCATGCTTTCAGCATATCTTTTAATCAGGAGGAAAAATAAATAATAGAAAGAATATACAAATGCTGTTTTATCTACTCCCAGGTGATAGCAATTTTAAAGGCAAGGCTTCTAAAAACTTATTTTCCATTTGAAGTATCTAGCTGCTCTGAAACACTACATGTCCATGTAGTTTCTTGGACATGTCAGCCTTCTTCAAAAAAGATACGTAATAAATGCCAAAATAAGATATTTGCATCAATAACGCTGCAAAGCACAGCAAATCCTGTTTAAAAGTTACTTGTTAACGTACAAGACTGTATTAACAGCTTTCTAGTGAATCACAGAATGGACCTAGCCCAACCCCGCTGCTGGGGCAAAGGACTTTCCACGAAATCACATTGCTCAAAGTCCCATCAAACCCAACCTTGAACACTTCCAGGGATGGGGCATCCACAACTTGTATGGGCAACCTGTTCCAGTGTCTTACTACTCCAAACTGCAAAATATGTCTTCCCTATATTCAATCTAAATCTACCCTCTTCCTTTTTAAAACCATTATCCCTTGTCCTGTCACTACAGGCCTTGGCACAAAGCCTCTCTCTAGCTTTCCTATAAGCCCTTCTTACAAATTGAAAGGCTGCAATAAGGTCTCCCCAAAGCCTCTTTTTCTCCTGGCTGAACACACCAGGTCCCTCAGCCTTTCCTCATAGGAGAGGTGTTCCAGCCCTTTGGTCACTCTTATGGTCCTCCTCTGCACATGCTCTAACAGGTCCACATCTTTCTTCTGCTGGGGGCCCCAAAGCTGGACACAGTCCTGTGGGGTCTCACCAGAGAACAGAAGAAGGGAAGAATAATCTCTATTGACCTGTTGGCGACACTTCTTTTTATGTGGCCCAGAAAGCCAACTGTATCCTGGGTTGCAAGTGTACATTACTGGCTCATGTCCAGTTTTTCATTCACCCGTACCCCCAATTAATCCTCAAATCCATACTGATATTGTGGATTGCAACAACCCACATGCAGGACCCTGCACTTGGCCTTGCTGAACTTCAAGTGGCTCACACAGGCCCACTCCTCAAGCCTGTCAAAGTCCTTCTGGATGGCATCCCTCCCCTCTAGTAAATCAGCTGCACCAATCGGCTTGGTGTAGTCTGCAAACTTGCTGAAGGTGTCCTCAATTCCACTGTTTATGTCATTGATAAAGATACTAAATAGTAGTGGTCCCAGTACAGACCCTTGGGGGACACCACTCGTTACTGGTTTCCAGTTGGAGATTGAGCTGTTGACTGTAACTCTTTAGATGCAGCCATCCAGCTAATTCCTTATCCTTACAGTAGTAGTCCATCCATCAAACCTGTATCTCTCCATTTATATAGGTAAAAAATGTTGCATTCATCCTCACTGTTATTGTCATTACTAATTATTTCAAATAAAGTAACTGTCGAGTTCAGTAATCATTTAAATAGGGTAAATCCTTAACATTCCTCAAATAAGAAAAAAACTCCAAACAATTCAAAACATCATTATGACCACTTTAAATGTCTATAAAAGGTCACAAGGATCACTGAAATGTGGTTAATCTGAACGAACAGAACATTGCCACAATTACAGGACTAAAAGTCATTCTTCCCCTGCAAATAAACTTTTAATATAAAACTACAAAAAAGAATCTCTCTTCACCTCTTTGTAACCAAATTCTCCTTCTAAAAAGAAGAGGAAGAATTGCCACCTAAACAACTGTCACTTTATCTGCACTTTTGAGAATTTTTTCTCCTAGAGACAGTTTCTAAAAAATAAAACAACCCCCCAACAACTAATTCGCTATAATCTTAATTTACATCACATTGTGAGGCCTCTCTTGATGATCAAAATCATAATTTTATAAACTCTGATGAATTCAATTACTGCATTTGCTGTTCTTTGCAAAGGAAAAATTTGACTACTATCAGCATGTTGTGGTTTTGAACCACAGGCTAGCAGCCAAACACCACAACAACCTCTTGCTCACCCTCCCCCCTCCTGGGGATGGGGGAGCAAATTAAAGAGCTAAAGGGAAGAGACTCGTGGGTTCAAATAAGAACAATTTCAAAATTAAACTACAACATTGGAAATAATAATAATTTTAATAATAGTAGTAATATAGATAAATATACAAACACGAGATACAAAGTGATAGTGCTCACCACCCAATAAGCAAGGCTCAGCCCATTCCCACCTAACGATCCCGGAACAGGGAGAGTCCCGAAACCACAATCCCAGAATGGAGATAAGAGCCCGACCATCCAAGAGACTGAGACAACCCTGAGAGATGGGTGGCCCACAGGGAGACAACCTGGAGCAACAGAGAACACTTCCAGACAGAGCCTCATCCATATACTGGGCACAATATGGAATATACCATTAGCCAATCTGGGTCTCAACCCTAAACCTAAGGCTGAACCCTAGGCTAGTAACTGGGGCTGTGCTCCCTCCAAGCTTCTCCTGCACCTGCAGACACTGGCAGAGCAGAGAAGCTGAAAAGCCCTTGACTGTCCTGGCAGCAACTATAAACATCAGCATGTTATCAGCCTTCTTCTCAGCACAAATCACAAACACAGCCTCTTACCAGCTACTATGAAGAAAGTTAACTCAGCCCCAGACGAAATCAGGACACAGTGAAACTACTGCTGTGATGTAACGAACATTCCATCTTTCTTCCTCAATAGCTGCCCTTTAAGAGTCCCACGCCCAATCTCCATGTACAGTGGGCTATGTAGTCTCCTACTGACAGCTACCTACTGCACAGTTTCCTAATGTGTATCCATAATCAAGAAAGCAGGTAAACCCATACCCCCACTTTTTTTCCTTCAAGAAAAGCACTAAAAGCTATCTAACCTCAGCCCACCATATATGATCAGGAGCAACAACAACAGCAAGGAAGTCAGCATCTGTCTTCCTCAAAAATATAATAGCCAGAGGCTAAAAGCCAGCAACACCCAAGCCTAGGCCACAACTATGCCAAGAGTTAAGGCAGATGAAATATATATGATTTATGGGTTATATTTAAATTACAGTGGTAAGGTCCCTTCCACCCAAACTGTTCTATGATTCTATGATTATTCAATTTAATTTAAGAACTTCTCAGTTATGACTAAAAAACTTTACAGAGAAAGAGAGAGACAAATTGTAACTCTCGTACAGGGATATGAAAAAGCAAACCCAGCATCTAAAGTATGTTAATTCTAATCATAATTTGGCATAGTGCCAGTTACAGGACAAACTACAAAGAAAAAGTAATGCAAAATTCAACTTCTCAAAATAAGTCTAAGAATCATTTTTTTTTTTTAGGTTGGATATTAGCTGGAAATTTTTCACTCAGAGGGTGGTGAGGCACTGGCACAGGTTGCCCAGGGAAGTTGTGGATGCTCCGTCCCTGGAGGCATTCAAGACCAGGCTGGATGGGGCCCTGGGCAGCCTGCTCTAGTGGTTGGCAACCCTGTCCACAGCAGGGGGAATGAAACAATGAAACTAGATGATCTTTAAGGTCCTTTTCAACCCAGGCCATTCTATGATTTTATTATTCCCCCTGCCACTTCAAACATGAAGTAGAATCACAGAAACATATCATAGAATGGTTAGGCCTGGAAAGGACCTTAGACATCATATAGTTTCAAACCCCCCCTGCCATGGGTTGCTCATCCAGCCTGGCCTTGAACACCTCCAGGGATGGGGCATCCACAGCTTCTCTGGGCAACCTGTTCCAGTGTCTCACCACCCTCACAGTAAGGAATTTCTTCCTAATATCTAGTCTAAATCTGCCCTCTTCCAGTTTAAATCCATTACCCCTCATCCTGTCTCTGCATGCTCTTGTAAAAAGTCCCTCCCCATCTCTCCTGTAAGACCCCCTTCAGGTGCTGGAAGGACACTATAAGGTCACCCTGGAGCCTTCTATTCTCCAGGTTGAACAATGCCAACTCTCTCAGCCTGTCCTCACAGGGGAGACGTTCCAGCCCTCTGACCATGTTTGTGGCCCTCCTCTGGACCTGCTCCAACAGATTGACACCCTTCTTGCGTTGGGGGGCCCAGACCTGGACACAGTATTCCAGGTGGGGCCTCACAAGAGCAAACTAGAGGGGCAGAATCACCTCCCTTGACCCACTGTTATGTTTCTTGTGATGCAGCCCAGGATACGTTTGGCCTTCTGGGCTGTGAGCACAACTTGCTGGTCCATGTTCAGTTTTTCATCTACCAACACCCCCAAGTCCTTCTCCACCCAGCCTGTATTTGTGCTTGTGATTGCCCCAACTTACATGAAGGACTTTCATTTAGCTTTGCTGAACTTCATGAGGCTGGCATGGGCCCACCTCTCAAGCCTGTCTGGGTCCCTTTGGATGGCATCCCTTCCCTCTAGCACACCGACTGCACCGCACAGTTTGGTGTTGTTGGTAAACTTGCTGAAGATGCATTCAATCCTACTGTCCATGTCTCTGACAAAGATGTTAAATAGCACCGGTCCCAGTACTGATCACCTTCCATAAAGCCATGAAGAGTTTTACTCAAAGTTATAAATATATGTTGAATAAATTTCTGTTTATGTTCCAGCATTTCTGAGATGAAGAGAAATTCTACCCTTAATATGTCAATGTAATACTGCAGTAAAACTAATTTTGTTCCTACTTAGAATTTTTATGTAACTTATAAAACTCCAATATTATAGACTATATTAAATGCTTCTTATATGTACATCTACACAGCTAAATTAAATTTATGTATGCCTTTTCAATTCATCAGCTTCTCTAAAACAAGTAAATGTTCTTTTAAGACAGGAATGATAACACCTTCATAAAACCATTAACATATTTTAAAAACCCTATAAAGTAAGAACACTTTTTACCCACTAAACTAAACCAAACCACCCAGGAAAACACCTCACCTGCATCAGCTCTGGACCGCTGACCTGGTGATTTTCCAAATGGGGTCTTCATTCATCTGTGTTTAAGTGAGCAGCAAAGCTGCTGGACTAGGGTGAAAATCCAGTTCTTCCTAACTCCCAGGACTTCTTCTTACTCTTGGAATAATATAGCTACTTCTTAATCCACCATTCAATCAGTAATTTTTCCTTCCTCAAATGTAGAAGATGCACTTTCAATTATGGTACTCTGAAAAACGAAACAGGTAAAGTATAAACATTTTGATTAAAGACTTGGTTAAGGTAAGAACTGATTTGATTAAGATAAAAATGTTTTGTTTCACTTTAATGCTTGTTTTCATAATCAACAGGAAGATCCTTCATATTCTGTTACTCTGAAAACATTCAGCAGAGAGCATGTAGACAAGAATACAGCAAAATAAATACCAGGGATGCTACTTTTCCCTCACATTCACAGGCAAGTTCCATATCACAAAGGCAACTACATACAGAAAGGGAAGCCTCTTCAAAACCATTGAGTGTAGTGCAGGGAAGAATGACTACTAGCTTAGAAGAAAATACTACCTTCAGCAGAGGTAAAACACAGATCAACTATTGCCATCTATTAGAAAAAAACCACCCTCATGTCCACACAGCAGAGTACCTTCATAGAATCACAGAATGATTTGGGTTGGAATGGACCTTACAGATCATGTAGTTCCGACCTCCCTGTCATGGGCAGGGACACCCTCCACTAGACCAGGTTGCTCAAAGCCTCATCCAGCCTGGCCTTGAACACCTCCAGGGATGGGGCATCCACAGCTTCCCTGGGCAACCTGTCCCAGTGCCTCACCACCCTCATGGTAAAGAATCCCTTCCTAATATCTAACCTAAAACTACACTCTTTCAGCTTAGAACTGTTAACCCTTGTCCTCTCACTACACTCCCTGATAAAGAGTGCCTCCCCATCTCTCCTGTAGGCCCCCTTCAGGTACTGGAAAGCTGCTATCAGGTCTCCCTGGAGCCTTCTCCAGGCTGAACAACGCCAGCTCTCTCAGCGCTCTGATTATTTTTGTGGCCCTTCTCTAGACTTGCTCCAACAGATTCATGTCCTTCTTACGTTGGGGGCGCCACAGCTGGATACAGTACTCCAGGTGGGGACTCACAAGAGTGGAGTAGAGGGGGAGCATCACCTCTCTCGACCCACTGGTCACGCTTCTTGTTATACAGCCCAGGATCCGGTTGGCCTTCTGGACCGCAACTGCACACTGCTAGCCCATGTTCAGTTTTTCACCTACCAACACCCCCAAGTCCTTCTCCTCAGGGCTGCACTCAAGCCATTCTCCGTCCAGCCTGTCTTTGTGCTTGGGATTGCCCCGATCCACGTGCACAACTTTGCATTTGGCCTTGCTGAACTTCATGAGGTTTGTACAGGCCCATCTCTCAAGCCTGTCAAGGTCCCTCTGGATGGCATCCCTTCCCTTCTGCGTGTCGACCGCACCACACAGCTTGGTGTCATCGGCAAACTTGCTAAGGGTGCATTCAATCCCACTGTCCATGTCTCCAACAAATATGGTAAACAACACTGGTCCTAATAGTGACCCACTTGCCACTGGTTTCCATTTGGACATCAAGCCATTGACCACAGCTCTTTTGAGTGCAACCATCCAGCCAACTCCTTATTCACCAAGTAGCCCACCCATCAAATTCATGTCTCTCCATTTTAGAGACAAACAATGTTGTGCGAGGCAGTGTCAAAAGCTTTGCACAAGTCCAGACAGATGACGTCAGTTGCTCTTCCTTTATCCACCAATGCTGTAACCCTGTTGCAGAAGGCCACCAAATTTGTCAGACAGTATTTAGCCACATCGGTTGTCACCATTCACTTTCTTATTTAGCTAACTTAGCTTCATAGAAGTTAAAAAAAAATGTCTGTTGAAAAAATCCAATCTGTAAAAGACAGCAAAACACCGATTCCACGGCAATGACTTCTGAAGCCACCAATTTGTTAAGTCAGTGGTTTACAGTAGATCTGTAAGAGTTTTTGGTGATTCTCTATACCTAAACTGATCAGATTCCTAAAATATTTAGTCATTACATTCCTCTAGATGAGGGAGGAGAGGACAACTTTTAGAGTCCTTTTCAGGATCTAATTACAGAAAATTGTGATCACCTGGAAATTTCAAGAATTACAGGTTAACATATTTAAGACTAACATTTTCGGACAGAAACAGTTATTCAGACTATTCCATTACTCCAGTGCTGCACACAGCTAAGACAAGTTAGGTCAGATCATCATTTTAGCCTAACTTCCTTAAGAAATGTCATCACTGCAATCATGTTCTCTGCAATCTTTTAATCAGCACTGGTCCTCCCCTGTTCTACTTCAGTTTTGGAACCTGCTGTCAATTTTCATACAGGGGTTAAAAACAGAGGAACACCCCTAACTAATGACCCACTGAAGGCAAAAAGTGTACCTTATGCTCATGCCTTACCAAATAAGGCAACATACAAGAACACGCCTTGTTCAGAAGAACGTACTTGCATCTAACAACACTTGCCTCTTCTTCCATGAATCATATTCATTAGCTTCTAGGAACATTAGACCAACACAGAGGAACACTTTCAGGGAAAAACAGCTATAGGGAGACAAACATTCACTAATTTGCAGTTTTTAGAAAGATCTGTACTATGTTTGGAAGATTTAACTTAAACATTCACAGGAATTTGTAAGAATTTGTGAAAGTAAAGTTAAAAATTAATTTACAGTAACTTAGTAGCTTTTCCACATTTCATCTCTTCCTGAAATCTACCAGAGTATACACAACAATACTGAACGATATCAGGGCAACAACAGTCAACTTCTAAAAAGTACTCAAAGGCACAATACGAAGGAATTAGCTTGCTTAACTACTTTTCTGGAACACAGCAGAAAGGATTGGTTTTTTTCTACTAAACTCAAAAGTATTTTACTATGGATTAAAAAACATTAGCACAGAAGCATCCTTGATTATGAAAACAAACTCTGAATTCAGAGCACTGCTATGATATACTACAAGCACTGCATAAGCATAGAGATCCAATGTTTTCCTCCAGGAAAGCTATTACTTAAGAATCATCTATTGTGGTAGAATGGCTCAGTGAGCAGGGACATCAGTATGTGCACAATCCAAACTTCGATAAAGAGGCCTGAGAGTCCTTGGGACTCTCCTCCAAAACAGCAAAGGGAAAGAGTAAAAGAACTGGTAAACAGCAGAGGGGGGAGGAAGGCTCAAGGGCCAGAAAGAGAGGGGTATGCAAACGGACCGCATGCCAAGAGGGCAAGAACCAATGACCACTGGCTGCTGCTGCGTGCACACAGGTAACAAACTTACCTGCTAGAAATCGTGCTAGAAAGCAAACGCATGCAAGGCTTGGAATGCTATATATTCCCCTGAACCCTGAATAAAGTGAACAAGAAGCTTAACTCACATTGAGTGTTGTCTTGATTCCGGCCAGCTCTTTGCAACAATTTGTAATCTAATATTATATTTTTCTACTTTAAAAACCCCACCCCCCAAAACCATAAACTAGACAACCCCCAGCACAAAACCACAAACTGTGAAAATCCTTCTAATTTAGAAACTAACATATCCTTTCCAAGTAAGCCGTTAACCTGTTATTCAAGAACCTGTAAGTATTTGCTAACATCTCTATGTATTATATATTTCCCCCCTCTCCAAGACTTCCACATCATAGCAAAAATACCAAGTACTACATAGGTATTTAACTTTCACTGATTAAGTAGCTATGTTTATAAAGGCAACTGAAACACCACAAAAGTTGTGGTTTTATACCAGTTACTTTTGTATGGTATGTCCCCACTCATTACTATGCCACAAATCTGAAGTCATACCTCTAAAAAGGAAAATTACTTCCTAAACCTTTTTAAGCCACAATTCATTTGCTAGCACTTAAGCGTTTCACTGTGCTCTCTGAATCTAAGGACACAGAGCCACTGAAGTAAAAACCAGATTCGGCAGTTCAAACTGACTTTCTAGAAACTAACCCAGTAACTGTCATTAATTCAAAACCTCACTGAAGATTTTCACTAAAGCAAATGAAACCTGGGTTCTCCTAAAACTAGCATTCTGAATTCAATTTACATTTCAGTTTCACTGACAGTTCTGGAGATTACTAATAAGAAGGGATAAACTTGATTTTCTGAAAATAAACTGATATACTTTGATAACACCTTGACTTTTAAAGCCTATGTAACAAAGTCTCACTTACTTGAATAAAAATAAACCAAAAGCCACAAAACTTAGGATTCTTAAATATGATGAATGACAAAACAACACATTTAATGCCATCATGAAAGTATCAAACTCTCAATCTGGAAAATCAATAAAAAACATTAACTCACAATATGCAAAACCTTTTATTATAAAATTTTATTACAAGTCTTGAAGAATGTTATGTTCCAAACAGAAGTACAGAAGTTTTTAACATGCTTCTGACATACTCAGTGGCATTAAGCTATACCGTTACGGAAGACAGAGAAACTCCTTGTCTGCATGCATATAAGATGACTTGTGAAACACTCAACTTTTTAGGGTAATTCTGTTGATAGCAGCACACTTAACACATAGCAAGAACATCACAGGCAGCTTTTTTGGATCCAAACTGACACCACCAAAAGAAGTTATACTAATCTTTACAAACTGACAGTAATTTTCAGAAGACAAGTGTCACTGCCCACCAACTAGGCACAGTTTTCCCAACGCCTGACAGCACAGGTCACTAGCAGCACAGCTGCAGGTTTCACTTAGACAGGCATTCTTTTGACTTGTCATCAGCTGCAATCATTCACTAGCCCAGCTGTTTTATTTGTGTTTTTACAAACCTTCCTAGATCACAGAACACTTACAAAAAAACACAATATGGAAATTAGGTGACTACATTGTTTGATAGTGTTCTAATTATTGCAATTTTTCACAGAAGGCTGCTAGACTAAAAATGCAAGCTCTATAAATTGTCAGTCATACCAGCTTTAACAATAGTACAACCATACTATTAGAAGAGGGAGGAAGACACAGTATTAAGACAGAAAAAATAAAGCTGTGTTTAAAGGTATTCTTGCAGTATAAAGGCAAAAGGAGGAAAATCCAGCATGCACACAGATAGCAGCTTTCACTGTGAACCAGTTTAACCCCCCTCTATAAACTCAGTTGTTTAGAAACATTAAACAGTTTTTATATGAGTTTTTGACTCCATTAAAATAAGTGTAACCACCTAAAATAATTCTCTTGCTTAACTTTCAGTTAACTTTCATGCTTATTTTTCCAACAAACTACATGCATTTCACTGCAACACAGAGCACAATGTTGTTCACTGCATTCTAGTGAAAGTTTCATGGCCTTACTATCCATGGAAGAGGGATGTTAGTAACACAAAAATATCTGTGACAATTAATCCTAATGGCACCAAAACCACAAAATGCTTCACAGCAAAAGTTAAGCACATCTAAATTTTACTACCATGAGCACAAAAGGACATAGTATCAGAACATTTACTGAGGCATTGCTTTCAGGATGAAAGTTTGGAAGGATAGAGAGAGTAACAGCCTGTGTTGCTTGTATCTCTTATATGCAGAACTGCAAATTCAGATGTTAATTGCACTTTCTCAGAAGGTCTGTTCCTGCTGTCAGACATACCACTGAGCAGGCCTGCTGGCACCACCTGGTGGGCTATTTTCACTTCAATATCTAAAACATTTCTCTTGCCTGCAACTCCCCTGCTCTAAGCTTCCATTGGTAGTTGTTCAGTGCAGGACCAGCATGTTCCAACACGTTACAGGGCTGTTCTGTGGAAGGAGTCATTCCGAAAGGAAACACATCAGCTAAGAGATGCCTTTCTAAGTAGTATTTTGATTTCCATAACTCAGCTCAGAACTCCCTGTACATGTTTCAAATAGTTGAAATAGTACCATGGTGTTTCAGCATTACCAAGGTAGATGAAGCATTTATGTTGTTTAGACTCCTTAATTCTTACCATATGAACAGAAAGGATCATTCTATTCAAGCCTTCTGCATCCCCTCCCCAAAGTCAACCTTAATGTTGAAATATCTCCTAAAAAACAAGGGGAATAAAAATATATATGCCTGATTTTAGTTTGTTAGTTGTGTTGGTTTTTTGTTGTTTTTCTTTTTTTTTTTCCCCTCATAAAATCCCCAAACACTTGCCTGTGGTATAAGCCACTCAAATTCCAAATTTCTTTTGAAGTATCCTACAGGCTCATCCAGCATATTGGATATTAAGAACTTTTTAAATCCTATTGCTAGGATTGTGTGTCTGTACTAACATCTGATGTCTGAGAAGACAGATTAGAGTAAGTAAGCTTTGAACATAAAAATGATTTACAGCTGACAACCATGAAGAGCAATACATTTCAACTATGGATTTATGAGCTGAAATACCCCAAGTCAAGTACTTCTATCCCTCCACTATGATAGCTTCTGCAGTTTTTTCTCTACCCATAGATGTGCTGTAATTTGTCTACAGTTTCACATAAACAAGCAGCACCAGCATGTGACTGTGTGTGCATACAAACACACACACAGAAAAGCACATACATTTGGCTGGACAGGGCTTTGAGAAACCTATCTAATGAAAGATTTCCCTGCCTATGGCAGCGGGGGCAGACTAGATCATCTTTAAAGGTCCCTTCCAACACAAACCACTCTGTGATTCTATTATAGATACAAAAACGTAAATAAAATTTCAAGTTACCTTCACGCTACAATGCTACAATGATGCAACTGCAGATTATTCAGCAGATGGTTGAAAGAATCTCAGACTTGTGCAACTACTCACGTGCCTTTTGTTGAGAATGGGACTGCAAATACTGTACAGTTTCTGCTAAAGAGGAAGCAGCACATGCATAAACTCAATGAATTCTAGAGATCACATTATAATACTTCATCATTATTCTGGAATTAAATAAAAGTGTTTTTAACCTTTCAGCAAACTCCTGTATTTTAACTCTGTGTTAACAATATAAAACACAAGAGACAGCACACTGCAGTTTCTACTTACAAATAACTACTTACTAAAACCTTTTAGCATAAACAAATGGACGGACTATCAAAAAGGGTTTGCTGATAAGTTATGAAGACAAGAACTTCATATTGTAGCGTAAAACCAAGGAAGATGACACTTTAGGAATCCTAAAAAAATTGAAAATGCTATAGTAGAAGAACAACTATCAACAGTAACATTATTTTGAAGAATTGTCCCAATGGTTCAGAATTAGATAGGAAGCTCTACAAAGCATATTAATCTTTTAGATGTCTTCTATCTCAGGCAATAGTTCAAACAAGTTTTGTCTAAACCATCTTTCAGCACATGTCCTTACCATAGCTCTACTAAAGCTAGAAACGGTATTTCAGGTGAAATGTGGATTTTTTAAAAAATTAATTAACTCGAAACATTAGTACAGTTTTACAAGAACACATGCAAATAGTAACTCTCAACGACTGTATTCAAAATTCTTACACAAGAACAAAAAGAAAAAAATAAAAGAGAAGAACAGCATAAGAGAAATCCTGAAAGTATAATTTCCAATGTTTCCTATCCATGCTTGTTCTTTTATGTTGAATTAGTAAAATTATGTTTTACTGGCACAACAGCATAGTTTATTCTTTATTTCCACTGCATTTTCCTTATGACATATATCATTAAAGCAGTCTGTCTCACTTAATTCAATTTAGCATTTAATAACTTCTTTCTGCAACAGATGCGATTCGAAATAAACTGACAGTGTATAATTCAGCCACTTTGTAAAGGCAGCAGTAAGAACTTCATTAGAGCCAGTATTGTAAAACAGTATCTTAAACTTGCTTATCTTTTTTAACTTTAGAGAATAACCACCCTTCCAGCATCACAGGAGCAGCCTGGTCTAGTGGTTGGCGGCCCTGCATATGGCGGGGTGGTTGAAACTAGATGATCACTATGGTCCTTTTCAACCCAGGCGATTCTATGATTCTATGATCTTACAAGATTAATTTTCAGAACTCCCACACTACAGTTCTAAGCTGTAATAAAAGCACCAGTAAATAAAAGCACCAGTAAAGAGAGCAGGGGAGCACAGATTCCCAGCCCTCACATCATAATGCACCTATTTCTGATTTAAAAAAAAAAAAAATCGTTACAGGCTAAATGCTAAAAAAGATGTTATTTCCTCCAAAAGCTTATGAAACTATTTTTAGCTTTACCCATATGCTTAGATAAATAGTTACTGTGGGACATGCAAGCTACAGAAGTGTGTTCTTGTCTGCATTATAGTAGACATCCATCAATAGTCTGGAACACAAAAAAACCCAACAACCTTCTATGGAAGAACACCAAACAAAACCCCAAAATCCAGAGTAATCCCATTTGACACTACTATCCTGGACAACTGCTCTAAATTACTGGAAGAAAATACTATATCCTGTTCTGATGTATTTTGCTGGCATCTGTTCCTTGAAAAGCCCTGGATTAGTGGGAGAGAGGTCAATCTGAGGACGTTAAGCAGCCTACAATGAAGGGTAGGGTGTTAAGTTTTAAGCATTCACAGAAATAAGCACTGCATTCTTAAAATAAATAAAAACTATAGGTAAAAAAAAAAAAATCACAAAAAATGAGATTTCCCAAATGTTTTCCAGCTCAAGAAAACAGTTGACGGATCTGACTAGTGCCACATCACTGAAACTGATTATTACAGTTTAGCTGTCCATAAATTAAGCACTGAAGGTGGCAAAGGCTCTCCAAATAGTGAGAATTACTTTTTTAAAGTTTAGATATCTAGAATAAAACTCCTCCTTTTTGGAAATATACCAAGGTGGCACTTTCTAAAGTGCATCTAAATCCTACTGCAATCAAAGGATTATTTCAGAGATTCTGGTCAACTACAAATTACGGTGATGTCACTCATTCTCATCTGACTGGCTTGATATTTTATGCTAGCCCTTACTATACAGTATAAACTCCATATCCAACATGAATGTGGGATTCCAGCCTTGAAAAGCAGCAGTCTCCACAAGTGCCATGCCATAAACAAAGTTCCAAGGGATTCCCCATGAAATGCACTGCATTTGCACATATCAAAGATTTTACTCAGTAGGCCACAAGTGGAAACAGAGAGTTAATGGTAAACTGTCCAAGATAAACTGTATGGAGATGACTCAACTAGCAGGCCAGCCATTAGCCTGGCAGTGCCTAATAGCTATCTGAGAAACAAGATATCTGAACATCTGTACAGTGAAAGGACAGAAGTACCTCAGACATATAGCCTTTTACTCTCTTCTTTCCGATGTAGATTGAAGCTACTACAGATAGTTAGCAGTTACTTTTGACCGCAATAGCAGCCAAAAATTAGGCACATATACAGCAGTGCAACCTGTACAGTAGCGCAGCCCTTCATTATTATTTCTTTTCCTCTTTCTCTCAGTTCCACCCCACCAATATTCATATAAACTTTACCTGTTTGTACAATACCACTGTCTTCATCTGACATTCAGATACTCTCAGAGAGAATATCTGGCTTTCTTCCATTGCAGAACCTTTTACGTGGATAATAGTATTTTCAGTGTATTTGAACACATGACTTAGTATTTTAAGTATGTATAAACACATGAGAACTGGTATTTACTTTCAGGGTTACAAAGCGCCAGGCTGCACCAATCTAGCTTTTTCTATTTATTCTTCAGTGAGGCAGGAAAAAAACCCTTACAACAAATTGTCCAAAGAATTCGCAAACAAAAGCACAAACTGAAGTGTGATCCATAAGAGATCTGTAAGTATCTTGTACAGTTCTAACTTGTAAAAGTTAGGTAAGAATCTCAACATAACCTGTAAGAAGTTAACTCTCCATTATATCTGCCCACGTAGCTCAAGAAATCACTGTGTGGAAAGCTTTAATGGGTAGTTATGGTAACGAAACCCTACCCTAGAAGTCTACAGAGCTATGAGATCAAGGCATAAAAACTCTTCACATAAGATTTTTTCTCTAGTGTGAAATTAAGGTCATATGACAAGGATTAAGGATAGAATTGATCAGATATTTAAAAGTGCCTTAACTGTTAACGAATTAAGTGAGTCTTACTGACTTCACAAGTAGTGAAAGGACTACTTTTAGAGAGCAAAATGACTAGACATTAAGAAGAAACTTAAGTGTTACACAGAATCGGCAGTTCCCCTGCACAGACTGCCACCCAGAAGTTATGTCACTGTTTTGCCAATAGACAGGGTTAGCACAAAGGACACAGGCACCAAATTCAAGAAGTTAGTTTATTTTTACTTATGTTTAAAGTGATAAAATAATGAGGAAAATAATACAGTGAAAATAAATCAAAGCAAGGTAAGGTAAAGCAACAAAATAATAAGCAAACTACTACAGCAAGCAGAAAATAAGGTAATGCACCTTTATCATGACTACAAAGAGTTAGCAATAGTGATTAAGAAAGATACCTCACCAATTGCCCTAATAATGTTACCATAATCCAGATCCGCAGTTGCTGGGGAGCCTGGTTGCAGTGAGGATTTGGAGAACCTTTCGCAGCAAATTGGGAGATTTCTATAGAGTGTGTGCACCATGTAAACAAGGCACCCAAATTTCCCTGCAAACGTTCCCTGCTTTTATACAGTTGCATAAACAATTGTATATCTTAAACTGCAAAACCATCTGGTGTGTTTTTCTCCTTGCTAACTTTTGTCTCGAGTTTGGCCAGAACATAGAGAAAGAAATTAACAAGAACCTGTTAAAATTAACAACAAAGCTTGTCACGGTCCTGCCACATTATTTTACCTACAGGTCTGCCTGTTGGTTGCAATAGGCATCTCACAAGTGTGCCTACTGTTACACAACTATCACCCTTCTGCTGACTGACCTTACACAGCAAGCGTTACAGCAACGTTCTGTAAGTGTTAAAACAAACTGGCATATATTCATAAGGTAATACGTTACATATGTGATCAATATTATACATATATTGTTAGGTTTTGAGGTTCATCTAGAGGTCAACTTTGGTTCAAGGCCTCACTGCTCAGGCCCTGGTATTTCAGTCACTTAACATGGAAAGATCCTTAAATGTTCTCAGAGGCTTGACATTATGCCTCAGAGTCATGCACACTTCATGCAGCAGCAAGATGTAATTGACAACTAACTGAGAGTGACAATTTTGACACTGATATTAATAAGTTAAATTCCTATAAGAAAACTTAATCACTTGGGTTATCTCAGAATCACTTTATACATTCAAAGTTGCCTAAAACTATGACTTCGGAGTCTCTTAAGAGAGTAAGAGCTCTTAAATGAAAGTGGGAACAAGAACCCCAATACATATGTTTTTGATCAACAAAATATAGAGAAGCTTGCTTCACAACATACAAATTAAAACGAGACAGTTCTCCCGTGATCTTATTTCAGTAAATTCTGTGCTACTAAGAACACAGTAAAACACAGCCCATGATCAAATTACAGAACTGCAATACAAACTGTTGTAGCCCTAGCTGTTGAAACTTGAAGGTAACAATGTGTTTAGATTTTACTTAGATTTCATATTGCAAAGCAATAAGAAATCTGCTCAAAAGAATACGCAAGCTAAACACAAAGCAAAGAAGTATTGTACAACAGAGTGCATCCTGAAGACCATATAAAATATTTGAACCTTATCTAAAACCTACATTGAAGAGAAGTACAATTCAGAATTATTTTTAGTTTTTTAAAGACTTGTATTCTACAGACATCTGACAAATTTTTCTCTCACCTTAAAGCATGTAAATAATTACAAACTTTTTCCCTAGTAGGATCCTTGAAACTTGCCACAATGCATTGCTATTTAACAAAAGCTAAACAAATATTAAAGGCAAAGTCGTGCACCCGTTAAATCTGCTTCACTCTAATCACATACAGCTTTCTTTATAAAAAGCCCAATTGATTCTTTCCATGTTCTTTAGAGCTCTGCTCCTCTCGTATTTCACAAAATTTTAAGTACATGGATAATAACTGTTTTAGAAGTGAGATACGCCTTAATGAGTGCATGACAGAAGCGATAATTAATACTGCGTATGTATAGTCAAGTGCTTCTATTGAGGGCACTAGGTTAAGAAGCACCCAGCTTGCCTGACTCTGCCCAGATTTACTACACATCAGTTACCCTTCCAGATTGGCTAAGTCTCTTTATCTGTCAAAACCACCTGTCACTCTACCATAGTTTCTAAAGCTATCTGCCACTCTAGAATACCAAATTAAAGCAAACCCAGAAGTCTTTCACTTCTTTCTAAAGTTTGCTTAAGGATCTTATTTCCCAAGCCCCGCCTTACACTCTTTTTGCATTATCTTTTTCCCTATCTTCAGCCTCCAGTCTTCCTTGCATTTACTTGAGTCATTTTACCATTGCTTTCTAAAATAATTTCTCCAGTCACTTGACAATGACCAGTTCAATCAGCTGTCCAACTTTTTTTACATAGTTTCTCATACCAATACTCTCTGGGGATCGCTGCAACATTTTCTTCTGTCCTAACCTGTTTGCAAAACTAGTTGCAGCACATGCTTCTCTGTGGCTTCTGGTTTCCCACTGAGAGCTACTTGTCACAAGTAACTTTTAGCCATCACCACTGAAAAATTCCACATTTCAGTCAGTAACAAAAATAATTTTTTTTAAAAAAAGGATAAAGCACAACACAGAATACAAACAGAAAAAGTCTCACTGGTTGTCTTCAGCAGCATAACAAACAATGCACTCCTGAACTATGGCTGCAATCCTATCCAGCCCACACAATGCTGGATTGAAAGAAAACATACATCGGGACTTGAGGAGCTCTGCTGCTAAACCCCAGTGGGTTTCTGCTAAGTACGCCTGCACAAGAATTGCTCAGTTGCTTATTTTTTCGGAGCTGAAGTTTTTCATTAGCAGTTCATTAGTTTTTTTAATAAAAACACACTATGTCCTTATCAAAGATATATATACTCTTTATACTATGGGTCACCTCTCTGATCTAGAAGTTAAGTATTGCCTCAAGGAGGCTACAATGCTCAAGAGGGTTCCTTTCTGCAGAAAAAAAGCACAACTATTTTTCTAGTTATTTAATGAAGACAATTAAGCAATTTGATTGAAGTTTTATTAGAAGTTCACTCCAGAGAGCTTAATGCATACATCCAAAACAAGAAATTCAAGTCTTGATGGCGGATCTTGGGTGGCCAAAAGCATCTGCAAACAAACCCTCCCAAATTTGAACACGAAATAGCTTCCAGCATAAACAGAACCATAGGCAGACTCACAGCACCAGTCCCCTAGTACCACTAAATTGATATACGCCTTCTTTAGAAGCATTTCCCAGCCACACTATCATCCCACTAGTGCAAATCCCAATAAAAGGCTATTTTCAATCCGTAATCTAGTCCAAAATCCAATAAAAGGAAGCCATTTTTAATCCCAATGTATTCTGACTGGCTCATAGATACACACCATTCCTTTTATCATTTTGTTAGAGGATGGATGTTTCTCCACTAAATTTTAGAACCAGTTGTCCCTTTCCACCTTCCACCCAATGATTGCTTATTTTCAATTAAAGTCATTAGGTCATCCAAATTAACAAAAAGCCTACAGCAGAAATTCAGTTCATTGGCCACTACATTAATGAAAATCACAGAATCACAGAATGTTAGATCGGAAGGGACCGCGGAAGATCATCTAGTCCAATCCCCCTGCTGGAGCAGGAACACCTAGATCAGATCACACAGGAACTCATCCAGGCGGGCTTTGAATGTCTCCAGAGAAGGAGACTCCACAACCTCTCTGGGCAGCCTGTTCCAGTGCTCTGTCACCCTCACTGTAAAGAAGTTTTTTCTCCTATGTTCCAGCTTGAACGCATTGCCCCTTGTCCTATCACTGGATATCACAGAGAAGAGCCTGGCTCCATCCTCCTGACACTCACCCTTCACATATTTATAAACATTAATTAGGTCACCCCTCAGTCTCCTCTTTTCCAGGCTAAAGAGACCCAGCTCCCTCAGCCTTTCATCATAAGGGAGATGCTCCATTCCCTTAATCATCTTCAAGGCTCTGCGCTAGACTCTCTCGAGCAGTTCCCTGTCCCTCTTGAACTGAGGGACCCAGAACTGGACACAATATTCCAGATTTAGATAAAATCTAAATATTAATATGTTTTCTAAGATATTGGCAGCTTTTAGTTCACAAACACTCACTGCAGTGACGTATTGAATCTTCATTATGGATGAGGTATGTCAGAAAACTTTAACTGGTATTTGGCAAGTTAAGTCATAAATCATTTTCAGTTAAATTATCAACAGTTTTAGACAGTCAACAGCAAAATGCAGTGCACACAGCAAGTGGACTGCAGGTTATTTTTTAAGTCTAAAAAAATAAAAAATGTAAAATATTATTAAAATATTGGTTAAGCTATTCAAACTATTGCCTTTGTCCTTTAAATGAGAGCAACATTCTCCACTGCAATACATACAACTCAACTGCTCATACATTCGAACTCATGGTACTAGCCCCAATTTTAAGAACTAAAGAGGCAGCATAGGATTTGAAAGCAGCTTCTAAATTTTCTTCCAGTTTAAAATAAGTAATTTTACCAAATTCTGCAAACTGACCAAAAGTAGTTAATATTGTTCAAAAAGCAAAGTCCTGCCAAACATTTTACTAGCCCTAGCTTCACCAGCCTTTTTCCCTTCATGAATGAACATGCAACTGAAGATAGCCAATTTTTCTCACTGTTCAGCAGCAGTTAGGAAGATGGCTAATGAAGACAAGCACTGGTCAGAAATAATGTCATGCACGTGCATCCATGCATACACAACTGTGTACAGAAAAAGAAAGAACTGGAATGGTTAATTCAAGTGACCTCTTCACCTTATGGATTAAAAAAGGTGAAACAGCTGTAAACCCAGAAAGAACTTTACCTACTGAACACAAAATACAATTATGACATTTAACAGATAAGCACTTTGCAAAAATTAAGCAACGGACAGTCTTGAAGTATACAGACTAAGATAACCAACATTTCTAGAGAAAGAGCAAAAAGATTTCCTATTTTATTGCCGAAGTCAGCAAAATAATTAAGTCTGTAGGTTGATCTACACGAAATCCATTCCTGTTCCTTGCATACAGGGGTCACAGTTTCGCTTTTACAGGAGTGTAGTCAACGTGCGGTCTCTCCGGACACCACTCAGACGCACCAATATGATGATCAGTGAAAGCCATTTATTGTGTGTGTGTGTGTTACATACTTTTATACAGAGCTCTTGCAGATTCAGCAGCTACTAATTGGATACAATGAATTTTAGTCTACAGCAACGGAACAGTTATTGGTTGGCTTTATCTGTGGGAACACAATCTTTGAAATAACTTATACTAATTAGTTACTCTCAGTTCCTCCCTATCTTTCCCACATTCTGCATAGTTGCATACTTCTGCACATCTTGTCACTCTTCTTCTTTCTCAGGATCCTTTTATCAACCTCACGGCTACAAAGTCCAAAGTCAGTAGTACCCTGAGATCATAGTTAAAATTCCATTTCAGCATAAAACACCCCTACACAGGAGGCAGTCACATAATACCCTTCTTTCTGGCCTGCTTACTATTCTTTCCTTTGTTGAAACAGTATAGATATCTAAGTATATGACTACTGACTACAAAAGAGTTTCTTCCCTGTTTTCTGCAGCTCAAGAAGTTTTCAGACTAGGATCAGTTCTGATTTATAGTTTTCTTATTTCCAGTAGTATCTTTTATCACAATTAAGACATGACTTTTTCTGACTCTACATGGCGTGCAACCTGTGACAACTACTGGTATTAGAAATGCTTCAGGCATTGCCAATATCATTTTAGAGGCCAAATACTCCATCTGTGAACAATGCACTGAACATTTGGCCCATTTTTTCAGCAACTCAGCATCTCCCTCTCATGTTGTTTTAAATAGGATCCAAGTATTGCAAAATCCATCTCAAGCTTCTCTACAAATATGGCTGTTTCTAGGGGGCCTTCAGAAGCAAAAGTATTCCTCATGGTAGCTAATTCCACTGGGAATGAATTACATCGCTGATTTTTTTTTAATGAAAAATTATTGTAATTCAGCTTTAGGCATGTGAGTTGAACCTCCTTCCAAAACAGTCACACATAAGGCTGTGTCTTGCTAGTCCTCTAAAATAAAAGATAACTTTTCTAGGTTTAAACATCAACGGTGACAGGTTGCCCAGATTACCTGTTTTAACACCCAGCTTATATAATAATGTATTTTAAAACTCTCAATTTACATTACATTTAACATTTCTTTGCCCATAAAGTTGGCTAGAATCAAGTTCCTCTGCTGATGTCTCCTATTAACCCAGTGTAATGCTTAAACAGGAAAAGGCAAGAGTGTGATTTAACGTGTTCTTGTTTCTGTGAAAAGTATTACAAAGGGATGCTTTTCTGTACTGGCAGAGTTGGAGACTGAGCTAATGTCTCTGCCGTAAGAGTAAGACTTGGTTGAAAAAATATCAAAACTTTTTGCTTTCTCTTACCTTAATTCCCCAGGACACTGGCAGTTATATTAGAACTTCGCTGACAAGCTGGAGAATTTTACTTCTTCTGTTAAAAGCCTTAAAACTTAATTCTACTAATACCTAAGTAGTCCAGTCACCTAATAGACTATGATAATCTTGGCCTTTGAGCAAGATGAATTTGTCACACCTATTCTCTTTATATGGCTTTAAGAAAAACATTATTCTAGCTTTTTTGGAGAACTCTCAAGCTGTATTTGAGTTTTATCAGTATTTTCTTTTACAAAAAAATTGTTACTAACTCATACAGAGCCAAAGCAACACTTTTCCTAAAAACGTCTACGTTATTCACCCATAGCTTTTTACACTACTCCTGAATTGTGCTGTATGCTGAAGGCTTCAAAGACATAGTAAATGCTTTCCCGCTCCCTTTTAACATGTACAATAAAATAGCACTTCAGAGAAGCAGGCCTTAAAAAAGTCCTCAAAACTATAATTTATTTTAAGCTGTTTCCTTGATGGCAGGTTAAATTGATTATACCTAAATAATATTTTCTAAGTCTTGTGTTTTTCATTTACTATTCCTGTATTCTTTCCATTTTTATTTTTAAAGTATGTTGCCTAAAATTCTTCTCTCAGATTTTGTAAGCATGCTTCCATTTCATCTTTCAAATCACTAACGGAACTTGAATGAAAACTAATCCAAGGACATGCTAAGCATGGTTTATCAAGACTCCCCAGGAGACCATGTAGCAAGTTAAACCTACAAGAATCTTCTACAGCTTAAGAAACTAATCTTCCTAACAAAAATTTCCCCTCAGTGTGCACCTACAATTTATTTCTTATACTTACAGCTTCCGTAAACAGGTTTAATTAAGCTAAATTTTTTATCTGAAGAAGGCAAGCTGATTGATGAAATCAATCTCTGCCATGATACAATCTCCTCGTAATACTCCCCTGAAAAGAAAAACACTTCTGTTCTAAGAGGTATTTTCTTTCTCAAAATTGACAAAACTCTTGTAACCACAGTTACAGACCCTCATGGAGCAAAAATATAGCATTTTTAAAAAAAACATGAGTAAATAATGAGGTAATGACAAATGTCCAGAGAGACAACCTCGTATATTCAGACACCTGAGAGCTCACCACATATTACACGTCTCTGTAAGTATACCTCCACACCTGTATCACGAACACAGACAAAGAAGATTATAACCTAACGAACTTCAGCAGCAATAACTCCTCTGTTCTGCTCTCAGAAACTCTTCAATAGCAGTAATTGACTGGACAGTCTCAACCCTCAGATGGGTAGCAATGAAATGTGGCTTATTAGCTCAAACATCCAAAACAATCCACGACGTCGGACAATGCACTATCAGTTTTTTAGAACTGTTTTGTAAAGAGTGGTAAAAGATTGGCAAACAGTTACTTGAAGCTAACGTAAGATCAACAGAAAGTAAGAAATCCCTATAAATAACTGCAGACAAATTTGCATCATTCCAGCCCTTGTGACTGATAATGCTGTTTAAACTGTTCAGAGAAGAACTCTGAACTAACAAGAGAAAGAATCATCCTTCGGCACGGCAGAAAATTGTGGAAAAAATCAGAAATATTATGCTTCAATAAAATCCGTGAACATTTAATTGTCCATAAAATATTCTAGTACAGCTCCATAACTTTTCAACTTGCAGCCTTTATGTATCAGGGATATAAGTTACTAAAGTGAAAACAATACTGAAAACACTCTTATACTTAATTTTCTGTTGGGTATAACCAGCAAACTAGTACTGTTCTCTGAACTTTAGGAACTTACACAGCATGCAGCCTCTGTCACACTCTAAGTGATATTTGCACTAGCACTGGAAGCACAGATATACAAAACTAACTAATCCTCCCCCCTCTGCTACCAAATGAGCTAACTAGAAGCCAGCTAGTTTTTCCAGTTGTGAAATTAAAAAAGAAGGGCAAAGGGGATGACAATTTTTGCTTTCATCAGAAGAAAGGTGTGCTTTTATCACATTGTTTTTTCTCTTTTTCATCTGTGGCGGGTTAGCCCTTGGCTGGGGGCCAAGCCACACCCACCTGCTCACACAGTTCCCGCCCCTACCCAAAGATAGGGGAGAGAATTAAAGAGGTAAATGGAAAAGAGGACTCGTGGGTTGAGATAAGAACAATTTAATTACTAAACTACAATAATATTGGAAATAATACTATATACAAATATGCAACGTGATACACAGTGATACTGCCCCCCCCACCCGATGACCAAAGGCCCAGGCCACTCCCGGCCAACGACCCCAGAGGTGGGAGAGAATGGGTGATACACAATGATACTCCCTCCCTCACCTGATGACTAAGGGCTCAGCCTGTTGCCGGCTAACGATTCCCAGAAACTACACTCAGGATTCCCCCAACCGAGGGGGGGGGGGGAGGTGGTGCACCGCTCCCGGAGGCACTCACAGAATGGAGGAAACAGTCCAAGCGTCCCAGGCCGAGAGCTGAGTGAAGTGAGGGGGAAAATGACCACCTGGCCACAGCTAATGATCCCCCCGTAGAGAGAGGATCCTGAAACTCACGGAACAGAGATGACGATTCGAGCGTCCAAGAGCTGACCGGCATGTATGTGGGGAGGGAAAGGCCTTGGGAGAGTGAATGCAGGCACCTGGAGTGAGATGATCCAGAGCCCAAGGGAAGCAAAAGAGAGCAATCTCCCGGAAGGGTCCTCACCTACATGGTATGGAACAAACAATTGGTCAGTCTGGTTCTCAATCTTAACCTGAGAGCAAATCCCATGCTAGCAGCTGGACTGTGTCTCTTTGCTTGTCTGCCGACCTTGGCAGCAGAACAAAACATCGGTCTTATCAGCTTCTCCCGAGTACAAATCCAAAACATAACTTCTTGCTAGCTATTTATGAAGAAAAGAAAAAATAAAATAACTCTCTCTACTTAACCCAGGACATCATCCTTTTTCATAAAAAAGGCAGCACGAAGTTCCATTACTGGATACACCATTCACACCAGTACTGTTGCGTAGGAACTATCTCACCTCTGCCCAGAGGTTTTTGAAGTTCTTGATTTTCCCTTGATGAACAGACAGGTACGCCTGCAAGACATGATTATCTTGGCTGGTCCGGCTCAATAGTTCACAGATCAAGGCTTCTCCCATTGTCTGGGTCTTTGAATCAAATGGAAACAGTTTGGGGACCTCTGATCAAGCCTTCTTCATTATGCTTAATTATGTGCTGCTCTGTATGTTCCTGGAGTTCTTCAGGAAAGAAAAAAAGGCCAGGGAAAGCCTATAAGCCACTAATAAAGGAATCATACATCTGTGGTTATAAAATTTACATCCGAAGAGCACTAACTTTTAAACATTAAACCTCAAATCATAGGGGTTGATTAGAAGTCAGTGACAAATGATAAGACTACCTGTTCACTAAACCAGACAAGCTATCAATACATCAGCTGATGGCAACAATTAACTATACACATAAGATTTTGCCTGAAAGGGAAGACCTAGTCATCCACACACAGGCAAAAAAAAAACCAAACACTGACAAAACCAACGTGACAAAATAGTTAAAGAAAAACTAAATTCCTGAGGTAGAAGGGGCTCGGAGTGGGAAATGACACATGCATGCCATATCCAGAATGCAGTAACAAAAAAAGATCTTTTCAGTTACAGGTTTGAAGTTTAGTCCCTCACTAAATATAATTAGCTTTCTGAAATTCCTTTCAGGTTTGAGCGGATAAAGACAACTATATGCCTGCTACTTTAAGAATACATAAATAATAACCCAGAAAACAAAAGAAAGTTAAAAGATGTATTCCAGAAAGAAAAGATGTATTCCAGAAAGCCCTGCAGGTTTAGTTTGGTTTTTAGTTAGCTATTGGTAAAGTTAGGTACTAAGCATTTGTCTGTAACTAAACTGATCTAAATCTAATAATTTCTTATTTGATCTGCCTCCCACCCTAGCAATGTCACAACCAGATTCAATAACAGTTGGCTAAGTGACTCAACAACATTTTGCCATATGCTTGCCCTTTGCAAAATTCCTTATTTCCCATATTAGTCCAAAAAATACATACCAAAATTGAACACAAGAATCCAAAAAATGGGATCTGAAATTTGGTATTGGTAACACATGCTCTGGATGTTTTACTGAATAGGAATGAAGCTAGAGAAGGAATAAGAGAATTGAGTAGTGCCAAATGAGCTTACAACAGCTTCATTAAAAAACCAGAATGTGCTTCTCAACATAAAATTTTAAGTTCCACATCAATTAATGTACAGGCTTTTGAATAAAAGAAACAGTTTCTAGTCTATTTCCTTTCCAACAGCTGAGAAGAACAGGGGCAGCATTTACCTCTACACAAATGTTTCAGTCATTCTTTGGCACAGCAAAACTGATTTTGAAAAAAAAAAAAAGTCCATTACTGCAATATTATGCACACCTTTAGCACTAGAACAATAAATACAGATGCATAGAACATTTCTAAAGAGTTGTTTTAGAGCTCTAGTCTACTCTTCCCTCAAGCAGCATGGATAAGCACTACTTCTGTTCATTATGGAATGATTCACTTATGTTAACAGAAGGCATAGTTCAATTTCAGTATTCTTCTACTATGGAACCATCATAAAGAGCTATGAGAGTTTAGCCAGACAGCTTTAAAAACAACAGTAAAGTTTATAATTTACTTAGTAACATTAAGATGTTACTTAATTTTTTTTCACCATATTGCTACAACTCTGAAGCACAATGACTTTTTAAAGCACACACATAGTTCCCCTTACAGGCAATGCAAAATTACTTGCTAACTAAACTTTGTTTATGTTCCAGCCCTCTACGCTTAAAAAAATCTTACAAGATAATGTTTTTTGTACAAAAATTGAAGAAGAGATGTAACATTTGTTCAAAGCCAGAACCTTCCCTGCATCCTTTTCATCCAAAGGGAAATTTTACCTCCTAATTGTTCAGTCTCCTGCAAATTACCCTGCATTTAACCCCAGAGCAATAACATTCACAGACACGGGGGTAACAAGTTGTCACAGGTCTGTGTAATTGCCTTAAGTTGCACACTTTTGTATCATGGCAAATACAAAGCAAGTTAGCTTCTCCTTACTGATAGGCAGCGACCCTCTTCTTCCCCTAAATCCAAAAAAACAAAATATAACCACTGCCCAGGATATGAAAGCAGCACCTTATTACCATACAAGCCACATGCTTCCTGCCATTCTAAGATAAATGCAAATGAAGTTTAAGTTTTACCTTTAAACAAATGTTTCAGTCATTGTCACAGCAAAACTAATTTTGAAACAAACAAAAAATGCCGATTACTGCAATACTATGCAGTATTTTATATTTTGTCCTTACTGATACTCTTACAGATAGAGTTGTCTCAAATAATTTATTATAATTGTAAGCAAGTTTACTCAGTTTGGTTTGCCAACAGTCATTCCAAAGTCAAAAGGATCACCTAAACACTCTGGAGGAGCAAGCCCAGGGCAAACATACCTAACCCTGCTGTTAGAAGGTAATGGAGTGGAAAGTTACTGCACTTAGCTATGTCTGTTAGGTTAATCAATGATGGCAAATCAAACTCTTGGGTTCACACCTCTTTAGGAAGCTGGTTGATCTTCTAAGTGACATTTTACGTGTACAACTACCAGTTCTCAACAATATAGGCTAGAAAGGCTGCTACACACACCTTCCAACACTGAGAGAACATAAGTTCCATACATTTTAAAGAGGAGGAGAAAAAATAATCTGCCATTTGCCAAACCGCTTTCAAGCTTTTTAGGTAACCAGTAGTTTGTGGATCATAAGTAACAAATCCTTGGACACGCGTTCTGAGACGTTAGAGCCTAGCACACCGAAAAGATGCCACTGCAACACTGAATTGAAAACAAGCATCATTATTTTCCTAAGCCAAGCTTAAGAATTCGTGACATCAGTTTTGCAAGAGCAAGTATTTTGCTGACATACTTGAAACATTTTTTTTTCTCTCTAATGCAGTAGTAGGCTTCTTTATTCACGAAGGCCCACAGTAAAGACCACTTTTTCCCTGCATTCATAGGTGATAGTTCATGCTTTAACAATCATTGATTCTAATGTTTTACATCCAATTTCTGCAGCTGTTTCATAACTTACTCATGATATAATCACTACTTGTCTTCAAGATTAAGAGTGGCAGGCCACCAATTCAGAAGAGAGGACCATAAGACACCAAAAACACTGGGAGAAAAGTAAACCCAGTAATTATCCATCAATTAAGACTTGCGCTACAGCAACTACCTACCAGTTTTAAAAGCAGACAAAATGCACAAGACTCCAAAATTCTTATTAAAACAAGCTATTATACACAGTACTGAGTAGAAAGACAAAATTTCTAAGTAACCTAAGTAACCAATTGACAAATATGTAGTAATTCAGTGCTAAAGAAACCCCAAACAAACAAAACCCAAAAACGCAGGGCCACAAAATACTTAAGAGGAACCGGGTTTGAAAACACAGTTACCCACTTCGCTCTGCATTCAATCAAAAATATGACAAGCTATCCTATGAGTCCATTTATTCAGGGATTTGAGACACACCTGCCTACATTTCTCCATAATCAACACCACAGTAACTACAATCGTAACAGATGGTGTTTCATGAATCAGAGGTATTAACTTTGGTCTCCATTGGACACAAAAACTGACTGCCCCTACTCTGACAAAAATGTAGTTTGCTTTCTTAAATCAGCTTGGAGTAGGGGGAGAGATTAGAATGAAGTGTTTGGGTAAACTACAGCCTCCTCTAGTCATAAGAAAATGAACAAATAATTTTGTTACAAATTACTGCAATGAAAGAGTAAACAGTAACTTTGCAAACTGAAGCATGATCACACCAATACAGACTCCAAGCCCATACTCAAAGCATAAAAAAAAATTCTCCCTATAGACCTGATTTCAAGAAAAGCTTATAGACTTGATTACACAATATAAATCAGTAGTAATTTTCATCCTATCTTTGCAATGATCAGAAAAAAAACCTGAAAAGAGGACTCAAGGAAAATGACCTCTTGCCTTTAATCTGCATCTTGAAAAAGCTGAGCAACCAGTCATGAACTGAATTTGTCTTACCTATTTTATTCTCTTTCAGCCATTTCAGCTTAGATTAAAGCAGTTCTCAAGCAAATGCATTCAAGTAACTGTTTACACTGGAAACGTAAATCACTGTGAAAGTGAAAGCATTTGATGTTAAGAATGGCAAGTCTCTTGCCATGTCTAGTAACCAGTAACATGATATTCATTCTTTCAGACCAACTGCAGAATATTCACTCACTGTCTATGTGATTCATTAATATGAATCTCAACCTAAACAGACTGTCAGCTTTAAATGGTCATTAGCTGCAATAGATGTCAAAGTTGTTACAGGCAGTAACAGCAAGGCATGGAAAACAAAATTCAGCATTGTATTACAAGCTCTAGCTACAGCTAACTACGCTATTTTTGACAAATTTGGAGGCTCAGCGAAAAAACAGTACTTTAAAATGAAAAATGTTACTTACAGAAGACTAGTACAGCCATAAAGAAAAGGTATCCGAGATATGTAATATTAATAATTTAAACACCACAGTCAACGCTGGATTCATCAGCAAGGACAATAACTTACTAAACTGCTGATCATACTTTTTTTTTCTATAAAAGATGAGAACCATCAGCATTGTGACATTACATGTTATTTTCAAGGTTACATACAGGTCTTTCAGATTTTTGGTGGAAAAAACCAACACATCCTGCATAAGTTGGGGTGGTAGAGAGGGGCACGACAACAGGGGAGAAAAATCACTGATTCTAAAAGCAGCTGAAACAGCAGAACAGACAAATAATCCTCATATCATTGGTGCTCCTTAAAACATGGAAGAAAAATGCACAAAGTACTAGTTCTGAAGCTAGTATGCTATCTGTATAATCATGAAACTAATTAGAAGATCAGTAAGTACTTAAGAGGATGAAAACCTGTTTTAAGTTACTCTGACAAGTTATTTACTAGACTGTGAAAAAAAAAAGTACTTTAAGAGAACACCTGCATGAGTTTATGACAAGTTTTCCTCAGGAACAGCTGCTTTAAAACATTGAATTCCTCTTGTCCTGTAGTAGCAGAAAGCTGATAAAACGATGGCAAGACAGAAGTCAAGACTTTAAGAATGAAGACCACCTTGAAATCACTTGTTCCCTACTATACCTTGCTTGTCCCACAGCAAACACACTTTCCTTTCTTAGACTTTAATGATAAGCTCTGATCAAAAGCCCTGCTTTGAAACTACTTCACTGTGCATGCAGCATAAACAGAAATGAAATGAGAAAGTAAATTGACCAATACAGGATTTCAGAGCAAGAATCTTCAGCAGCAGTGTCACATTAAGCACCATTAAGTTAACAGTCACACCACCTCCCTGGCAAGGACCAGGTGGTGCCCTACTCCACCAATGCAAACTGGGTAGGCACTTCAGGCAGACTCGATGGTTAACGCACACAGCAACGTTTATTATGCAGAGACCTTTATGGTGAGTTGCAGACAGACCCTGTTCTAATGTGGTTGCTCTTTCAGGGTTGGCAACTTGAGCATGGACAAAGCAGACAAGAAAACTGAGATGTGTTGCTCCTGCTCTCAGTGGCAGACAGGGTAGGTGGGGGTCAAGTGAGAAGAGACGTCTTGCCTCTGCTGGCATAGAATACCAGTTCTCATTGGTATTACTGACTTTTAACCCTTTGGTATGCAGGTTTGGCCTAGCATCCACATACAACACTGCGTGGCTTGGATGCACTAGGGTCTTGGGGTCTGTGTCTATGGGGGTATAAATATAGTCACTGGACTGGGATGCAGGGAACTACTCAGGAGAAGTAAATATTAGGTTAATACAAGTAGTAAATAATCTAGTAAGGGCCAACTTAACACATGCTGATTCTACAAAAATCACCACAATACACATTAATACAATAAGGCCGTATTCCAATAACGTCTATCCCTAAAACTTATGAAATTTTCCTAGCCATGATCTTCGGTCCAGGTCTATGGTTGACTTGGGTTGTTAACTTAAGAGAAAAACTCACGTGTTTGCTCCACTATCTTACACATTATTTATATAACCTGTTGAACAGTTGCTGTAGCATTTGGTATGGTAACACAACATTCTTCTAGAGGGAACATAAAATCTAGTCATCCACAAACTCCTTTTTCCTTTAGTGATAACATATCTGTTATTCTGTAAGGCCATTTTTGTCACTGCTTGTAGTTGTGCATTCATGGCTCCAAAAGCAGTTTTGGATCAATTTGATATGACATGTACTTACCACGTGATGTTTTTAAGGTCCATCAATGTTGTTGCAAAATGGTGGAAGAAGACTGGAAGAATGACTCTAATTCAAGGGTGACCTTCATACCCCAATTACAATAATATGGTCTCCCAACTCGGGCTAACCAGGCCTGGGTTCATAAATTTTGCCAGGGCCTAGCAGATCGAGTGATATACAAAGTCCAGTGGGGGCACATGGTGGGCAAACCCACAGAACAGCTCATCCCTGCATGCTGATCAGGGCTAAGGTGAGGATGTAACTGACCATCTGAACAGACCCAATCTAAGTCTTCAGGTGCTGGCCACAAAACAGTTTTGCATGTTGATGAATCAGTGCCTGACATTTTTGATCTATGTATCCATCAGTAGTCACGATAGTATGGGTCCCTGGCCATTTACACAATATAGGTCGGACCAGTCACTTAAGTCGTCTAGCCCTGTTTTCCCCCATGTTTGGCTACACTGAGCTGCTAAATGCACAACAAAATGCTTGAATTAAATCTCCAGTGATCCATATCCATGGATCCTTGTCAAACTTTAAGGTAGTACAATTTAATATTCTGTTAGATGACCACAATGGAGAAATTGGTGGGGCAAATTCAGTAATTTCTGTGTCTAAAGTGTCTCATGGCTTGTGACCTTGTGAGGGGTTTAAGCTTGTCCAAAAATATAGGGACCAAGCACAGCTTAAAGATATGTTGCCTCTAGTCTGTCCTGGGTACGGACATGCATTCTCAGGCATAGAGGACATTGCAAAACACCAGGTTGCACAAATGGGTACTGAATAAAATAAGGGTGACTTGCATATGTTCCCCACATATTAGGCTCCTATCAGTTTCCATCAAGGCACGGTATGTTAGTAGTTTGGGTAGCATTAAAAACAGCAGCAAACACGAAGAGGTGGTATTATCTGCCTTTTGACTGGTATCGCTAGTACAAGTCATGCTTTTGGACCTGTAAAAATAGTGACTTACTTGAATAGAGGTATTGAGGCCACACCTCTGTTGTGCTCAGTTTGTCCACTTGACCACGTTATGTAATAATATAGACTGGCTGGTGGTCAACTGCATCCAACGCTCATAAGTGTTGCTAATCCTAATCATAATTGATCCAAATGGAAGACCTTGTCCAGCAGAATTAGGTAATTCCACACGCAATTCCCCTTGTGACTGGTTGGTTACACAAAGGAATCCCTCAATCAATTCAAAGGCAATGTTGTGTGTAGGCAAAACGCAGAGGCTTACCATGACTGGGTCAACTTTCTAACTGAGTGGGAAAACGTCACTGCCCACCAACAGAGCAGGACAGTAGCGGTTAACAACAAAAGCCTTTTGGTATTAGAGATGCCGCAGAGATGTCTGCTGTGCAGGCGCTGCGGGTCCATATTAGCCCATCAAGGCCTTAATTTGTAGTCCACAGGAAACTAGTCTGTATCTCAGGGGGTAGGCCCCACTTTGGGTCCAGTCATCGATGTGGTGGCCTAGACCCTGAGGTCTAGTATTATCTTTCAACATTGCCCTTAAAATTTGGGTTTCCAACACCACATTAGTATAAAAAAGGTCAAAGTGAATACTACAAACAATAAAATTCCAGGTGGACATTTGAGTTTGAAGTAGGCCAAGGTGGTGTTTCAGGGGTGGTCCCACAAACATTCCATTAGTCCTATTCCACAATCCTGCTCTGTTCCCAACAAAAAAAAATGAGAAAGTAACTCATCTCCAAGTGGCAGTGGCAAAACACCATGCACAGCACCGAAGTCTAGAAGTTTTTAGACATTATACCCATAGCTGGGGTCACGGTACACCGTCCAGGTACTCCAAAAATTGGGTGTTGGAAAAAAAAAAAACCCTCCAACTCTTCAAGTTCTGTCACAACAGCTGCCTACAGGAGATGACCAGAATTTCCCTGTGAATAAAAAGACGTGTCTTGCTGTTCTTTGTGAAGACCTACCGAAAAATTAAAAAGAGGGTAAAACCCACCAAGTAGATATACAATGTGTCTTTCCACTACAGACTTTGGCCTCCCAAGCATATATATGTTTTTGGAGGTACGATAGCTGCAGTACCAATCTGAGGCATTTTAACCATGACTGGCTGCCCAGCATAAAAGCCAGTAGGATATTCTCCAAGGCTCTGCACCAGTTTAGGTGTCAATGTGGTACTAGAGATGCAGAATGTGAGCATATGTGATAGATAGCAGTGTAGAGCCACAAGTGTCAGTTGGACTCAGTGGTTTTGGCAAAGCGTTTCACCAAACCCATTAGTTCCACAGTTCCACAAACCTCTTTGCCTAAGGGGTAGGAAGGAGTGTGGAACACCCATCGCACACCTTCCTCCTTTGCCCAATTCTGTACAACAGTGGCAGTGAGATGGGATTCATTATCACTTTGGACTTCCTCGGGTATAGCTAACAGACTAAACCATTCTTCTATCATCTTTACAGTGTGATTGCCCATGGTGGCAGGTACAGTATTAGCCATGGTGATCCCTGAAATTACTTCTACTCCTATGTGGATATTTGCCAAGTATGCCACAATGTTTTCTTATCCCAAATATGCAGAGGAGGTGCTTTATTTGGGTCGTCCTTATTAAGTTGTAACCGGCATTGTGAATATGCAGCAACTACCTGTTCACACAAATTAACTGCTGTAGGCCATCCATGAGCTATGCCTTCCTGGTTTGTTATGTAACCATTTGAGTAACCATTGTTCCCACTCATTGTCGGCGCTTACAACATCCACCTTTTGTAGTTGCATGAGACTATCAACCTGTTGGCTGTATTGAGCAGCAGAGGCTGACAAATCATGCCTTTCATTGAACCTATATGTATTATTCTTTGTTTTCCAATCTTTTAACAATTGTTTTCAGCTATTGGTTTGCCAAACTGGCATTCTATTCACTTGCCAGCCATTAGCTGCCCAGTGGCTTATCCACCCTGTAGCTCCTTTGAAAACAGCATATGAGTCTGTATAGGTGTGACTCACACCATATTGTGCTGTCAACAAGAGTGCTCCAAGTTCTCCTACTTGTGAACTTCCTTTGCCGGCCTCACTTCCCTCCTGTACCCACTTCCAGTGCCACTGCCTTATAACACCACTCATCATCTTGTCTGCACGAGGATGCATAGGTAAACTACACTCCACTAAGGTCACTACCTTCCTTTAAGGTGGGTGCCTCTTTAACTTAAGACGGTTTACTTGGTAGGGCTTGAATAGCAGAATACTGTCTATATCCTTTTGTAGTTCAAATACTTTAACATTGCTTTCCTTGATATGCATAATTTCATTGACCCCTCACAGATAAACATACCATTTCCAAACGGTGTGTTTTTGAGCAATGCTTCAGGTGGCATTGTTCCCTTTCTAACCACATTTAGGAGGTGAAAAGTTTCTTGGATGATTACATTTTGGACCTTCCTTAATTTTTCTATTTGTTTCACCACACATACCAAGGACAGCAAACCCTTTTCAAGATCAGAATACTGTATTTCGATGTTATTGAAAGGAGAGCTAAACTCCAGCAGCCTTTTGGGTCCCTCTGGCCCTTTCTGCCATGTATTACAGCAGTTAAATCCCCATTCAACATGGATTGGTTCTGATGGGTGTATGGGACCTAGCTGTTGGAGCAGTCAAACTCTTTTATTAGTGACTTCAAAGCACTGTTGCATTGCTTAGCCCACTGCCAGGTTCTAGCCTTCCTTAGCCGGTTGTATAAGGGGCAAACAACTGAAAACACAGGCATATGTTTGCACCAACAGTCTGAAATTCGCAACACTTGTTGTACCTCCTTGATACTAGATGGATTCTTGCCCTGTTTGATTTGCTCTAGGATCCACCAGACTCACAAAAACCTTAATTTATTGGGCAGGTCCCTGACATTTAGATGGAGGGATATCTAATCCTAAAATGGTTAATCTGCCCTTTATGTTTCCCATTGTGTGTCTAACTTCTTCAGGATTTTCTCCTCCTACTAATATGTCATCAATATATTGATGCATAGTGACTCCTGGTGGGCAGGAAATTTCTGTCATCTTTGCCAAGGTGTTTTGCGCTCTGGTGAGGGAATGCTTATAACCCTGGAGCAGTCTGTGGAAGGCACATTGTATCCCTTTCCAAGTAAAAACAAATTTATTTTTGTCCTGTTCTTGGAGTGGAATAATAAAGAACATATATTTTATATCTGAAGTGGCCATCCATGAGTGGGACACTCGCTGAAATTACGTTACCTATTGCACAATATTTGTCACAGCAGCAGTTAAAGGTGTGGTATTGGCATCCAATCGCCTGTAACCAGTTGAGAGTCTCTGTTGCCCATGTAGTTTCTTCACCAGCCAGACAGGAGTTATAAGAAGAGTGAGCAAAATAACGATAGCCTGCTCCTCTGAATCCTTGACCACCCCATCAGTATGCCCTTATATAGCTGCTAGCAAGGTATACTGTTTTACATTTGTAATTTTTGACAGGGGTAAAGGTATCAATACCTACAACAACCTCACAGTCTTGGGCTCAACCACCTCATACCAGGCTATTTCTTCACTACCTCACCCAGCAAAGCTCCACATCAAACTATCAGGGAGTTTCCAAACCCTACCATAAAGTAAATCAAAGCCTAAGGTATTCATATTGGCTGCACCTATTAGTACCTCGGCATGGGTAAGTCGCTTTTCCCCTGGGAGCCACAGAGTGATTGTTGTGGTGGAACACTCCTTTATTACTCCCTCAATTCCAGGAACTTTCACTTTGCATCGACCAGGTTTAATGTTAAATTTTCAGCAGCTTCTCTAGAAATTACTGACATCTGAGTGCCTGTATCAATAAGAAAATTGGCATAATTTTTTCAGGGCTCCATAGGAATGGAAATGAAAGGTTTGTGGTATTTTACAAAGAGCCATTTTATAACTAACACCACCTGGCCAGGGTGGCTCACTGCACTGCCCTCCCTGGGGTGGGAGGTGGGGAGAGCTGGTAAAACCAAGAGAACCTGCTGCAGGGTCAGCTGGGGCTGATGGGGTAGCCTGCACAGGGCTGGCTCCCTCTACTGCAGGCCAACTTATCCCTGCAGAGTTAATTCTCCAGCTCAGCAGTGTTATCAAAGTCCACAGATCTGCAGTGGAAGTGCCATGTAACAGTTGTCAGGACACACCTAAAACAAAGGCTTTTCACCATAGATTGTCATGCTCTTTATCGAACTTTGGCTTACACTCTGGCTTTTGGGGGGCTGCCTGGACTCTGTGGAAAGGGCTCTCCTGTCACTCCTTTATTGGACCAACCCAGCCAATACAACACTCATAGTATTATTTCTTGAACAAAGTCATTGCAGGTGGGGACATGCTGGGGGTTTGGTCTTCCCACTCAAGGGATGTGATAGGGTCCCATGTTCACATCTACTGCAGCATGGATCTTACCTTGTGTATCTGCCACATAAGTCTTTAAACTGTTAATAACCCTGCAGATGAGAGGAGTTAGTCAGCCTGGATCAACAGGGACTAACAAGGGGATTCTGCTAACACATTCTTCTTGTACATTGCCTGTACACAAGTTGCCTTTTGTACCAAGGCTGCTAAGTCCAAGAACCCTGCGGTTTTGATGATGAGGGGATCTCCCCCTTTCTTGTGGTCTATTTCTCTGGCCCAATAAGCTGCATATCTAGTCAGAGAATAGTTATCATTTGCTGGTGTGCTAGTAAGGAATACCCTTGGTCCCCAATAACCTCCTGCTTCCTCCCCACTTAACAAAATTTGGTCTCCTCCATCAAAGGGTACTCTCCACACATACTCTGTCTTGGATTCCTCTGCATGCCTGGAACATTTTTCCTGCAATTTGGCCAACTCAACTGGTGACCACGGGATGGTTTGAACCGTAGTCCAAACTTCATCCTTATCCTCCCCCTCCAGTGGTCATTTCAGTTTTAATTATCCATATAACCAGCAAGGATCTCCCTCTTGGGAATAATCATCTGGATTCCAGATGTCCTCACCCCAGGTTTCAGGGTCTACACACTGTACTAATTCACCGACTTTTGCTGCTGGGACCGTGGGCGGCATTTGGGACAGCACTAGGTTCAGTTTCTCCTGTAATTTCTGCTCTCTGCCCTCAACCTCTAAGGCAGATCTTAGTTCCTCTTTCTCATGCTTTAAAGTTGTTTTTCTTTCTTAGTTCATCCACCACTGTCTCATGGCCAACAGATTCTCGCAGAGAACTGTCAGCCTCAGTTCAATAGCTTGCACTTTTCCTTATTTCTTGTGTCAGTTTCTCCTCTACTAGTGACAGTTTGGTTTTGATGAGCTATGCATTGAGCTTAGCAAAACCTGCCTCACAATCACTTTTGCTATGAGCACACAACAAACAGGCACCTAATATGGCACATAGTACTCCTTCTCTTTTGCCTTTTTCTGCCTTCTGTTCACTTCCAAGCTTCTCAGTACAATCTACCACCTCCTTTCCATCTTTCCAATGTTTCCTGGCCCAATCCATCCCCTGCAGGCATGGGAGGCACTTGAGTTTCTGCAGTAATTTGCAGAAGGCCACTATCCTGCCAACTACACCAGCTTATATTACTGTCATGTTAAGCACCATGTTAACAGTCACGCAGTCTCCTTGGCAAGGACCAGGTGGTGCCGTACTTCACCAGTGCAACCCAGGTAGGCAGACTCAATGATGTTTAACACGCACAGTAATATCTATTATGCAGGTTCAATAATGGAACACAGGGAATACATCCAGAACAACCCTCTATTGATAGCTACTGTGTTTAATAATTAACTTATGGCCCAGAGGTTAATACAGAGGGGGAGAGAGCATATGTGGGATAAAGAGGGTGACAAGGGGTGGAAGAGAGAGGTTAAGAGAGAATGCATAAGAGTACCTGTCCTGTTGATGACAGGAAGGATTCAAGAGATCCCCATTCAGCCAAGAGTGAGCTCTGATGGTAGAAAGGACTCCATGGCTTTTATGTACCATTGTGGGTGGGCAACATGCAAGAGACCCTTATGGTGAGTTGCAGACAGACCCTGTTCTAATGTGGTTGCTCTTTCAGGGTTGACAACGTGAGCATGGACAAGGCAGATAAGAAAACAGGGATGCGTTAGCTCTGCTTTATCAATGGCAGACAGGGTAGTTGTAGGTCAAATGAGAAGACATGGCTTGCCTCCATTGGGCTCCACTTCCCATTTGTGTTATTGCCCTTTAACCCTTTAGCATCCGGGTTTGGCCAGCAACAGGTAGACACACACTTTTCTCTTTTTAGATTTGTAATCTAATTTTTTCTCCAGAAAGCTTTATATCTGACCTGAACTAAATTCACTAAAGTAAACATCTAATTTTATTTCCTTAGATTTTTTCATCAACCTAGTTACTGGTAATAACAGCAACAAGCCACCAAAACCCCCGTATTCCTTCTTCCTTTTGGACATGCTTATACTTATTTACAGAGAGGACTAAATTGTCCTGTTGTACTTGAAACAAGGTTGAGTCTACTCAGCTGAGCAGCAGAGAAGGACAGAACTAGAAATTCAAGAAGTGAAAAAGTGAGGTATATTCCAATTAAACAGGATCTCAGAAGGCAGAACATTGTTCCCTATAAAAGCAGGTGAGGCTTCTAGAAATCTGTCCCACAGATAAACAGAGCACAGACAAGAAAAGACAAACACATCTCTGCCTTTCATGGCAATCCCTGCTTCTTATTTAACCTTGTGCCACCATCAACCTAACATAAAGTCTCCTAGAAGTGTTGTTAGAAAACTAGGATGTTTATTCACAGCAAAGCCTCACCCCCCACACTTTTCCTTCTTCAATTAATTTTACACATATGAAGAAAAAGCAAAAAACCCACCACAAAAGAATCCATGTAAGTTCCGTTCTTGAAACATCTAGCCTAAAACTACCTGTAATGCAATGCTTTCTTCACCCCTAGCTCCCCACCAAGGTCACAGCAAGATATTACCATTTAAAAATTTACTTTTCATCTTTTCATCCATTATTAACATAGCTCCATGTCCCTAGTGATATGAAATAACATAAATTTGTCTCACCTCTTTTCATACAATCCACAGGTATAACTGAGGGTAGGAGTGCATCTTTCCCCCCACTTGAACAGTCAGGAGAGCACACGAACTAGAAAACAGCCTGCTTGCCCTCTTGTCTCATGGCTGGCACCTAACAACAAAATACGCTTTTTTTGACAAAATGGATGTATAGAAGATGGACAGATGCAATTCACCTGAGGTGTACCGCTGCAGTCTAGGGACTAAGAGAGATTTCTATCCTTGTTCACTCCCAGAGAAACCTCTTCCTCCTCCCCTGAGGACAGCCACTGTGAATGCTCCCTCCCCCCTGCCAACATGATGTCAACCATGAGTATCCAACAATCTGTGGTTTCCAAATACATCAAACACTTGCATACTCCTTAACCCTAAAAGCACTTGATTGTTAGATTGCTATTAAGTCACATTAAAGACAGAATTTACTGTTGAGCTATTTTTAATATAACCTTGTCAGAGCACAGACAGTCAGTTCCACTGACAGCAAAACAGCCATTAATGAATTTGTGTGTTATCTTTCACCATTAAGACAAAAAACTTCTGAAGGGGATTAATAAAGAAAAAATGTCCATTTAATAAAGCTCTCTGCAACCGGAAGGTTTTGAGAAGGAAGTAGTAAATGAATCTTTAACCTATTTGCTCCCATTCTAATTTCACTTTGGTGTTCACATCATTGCCCAAATCACATGTGGTTAGTAAACAAGACAGGCAATCAACTGTCCAGAACCACACAAACATAGCTAACGGTCTTCCAATTACAATTACAAAAGTTACATGAACTGCATCCTTCAAGTGTTATTTTTATTCATTTTTATCATTCCCAGAAAATAGAATAGACAGTCTGATCTGCAAACATTCTACAGTTCAAGTAGAAGACCAAAGGTAAGTTACAGACATGCAGAAGAACAGACAAATACTTGCCAGTATATAATAGGTACTTACCTTTGCATACTGGAAGCCTAAGCATTGTGCTGAATTTTAGCAGACATCATGTTTGTCAAGGGATTTGGAAAAGGTTACCAAGAAAACTTAACAGAAATGTCACCAGGGAACTACTCCAGAACACGCCTTCTCCCATGCTACTCAGCTCACACCACTTTAGACCTAGAAAGCTGGAAACATCCGTATTCAAAAATCTCACCAGCAAACACAAGATTATATGGTGGACTTAAGACACCTTTATTTTGCACACTAGGGAAGAATCCTATGCAGGGAATGTAAAGTCTAAATTAGGAAAATGACTTCTGCAGCAAATAATTATTTTATTTTAATAAATACCACACCAGATGTCCGACATCTAATAAATCTTTCAGCTCTTGTACACATTGGGTGTGCTATTATGATCTAGCAAAAGTCATTTCTACATTTAAATTACAGTAATACAAGTTCACAGGAAAAAAAATGGTGTTTTTTTGAAAGGAGGTGAAATTAAATTCTACATAGGTGAAATTTTACAGACCTCAGCATGACAGAATATACCAGCTAGAACAGCTTCCTATGCCTTAGAACAAGCCAAAGAACATCAATGAAAAAAAAAAGATTACTCTTTGATTTTATATATGTCTGGCCACATCTGAACAGATTAGTATCACTCTAAGAAGCATCATTGGTGGTGGACATTAAATTAAAAGGTAATATTATACTTAACAACCTAGTTAGCATAGCAATCTAAACCAGATTAAATTTACAAGCATACCATTTATTCATTAGTTGTTTCACTCTAACATGAATCTAAGAGAGAAAACAAACCAACACAATAGGTAAGAAAAAAAGCCTCTGAGGTACACACTCAGAAGAACTGTCACCTTAATAGGCTATCCCCAAAGATACTTCGCCAAGATGGGGATCTCAGTATTCAAGACCTGAACCATTAGGATGACTCTCTGAGAACAAAAAAGGTGGAAGATCCACCCGTGACCTTTAAAAAACCAACACATTTTATTGAAGCAGCAGTCTTAGACTTCAACAGACAGGCTCCCCAACACTGACACTAAAACAAACAACTCTCAAAACCTGCATTGATAATAGTTAGGTTACCACACACCACCAATCACTCAAGAAAGGCAGCTGTAGCGATTGAACCCAGGGCCCTTCAGCTTGTTAGAAAGGGACTACCTTCAGAGAATAGGACCCGCGTACAGCTAGACCAGAAGTGGTGAAGAGATTACTCCAAAGATGGCAAGTGGACTCAACAGTTGGTCATCGTGATAAAAACATTCTCCCTATGCAATTCCACCATAAGTCAACAAAGTGAGAACTGGAAAACTAATGGAAAATACAGCAACAAAGGGGTAACTAAAATGATACAATTCCATTTTGTTCAAACTACCTTATGGGACCAAAGGTCTAAAGTTCAGCAGTCATTCTGTATAAGTTAAGCATTTACTAAGTTATTTAAATCCACAGACCTGCTCTTGAAATAAATATCTATCTCACCAGTACTTGTAGGTGCACACCTTGAACACTACTTCGGAGCGTTCAACAGTAACACTTAAAAAACCCAAACCAACCAGACAAACAAAAAAAAAAACAAACCAAGAGCTAATCAGCTCTTAGGGGTTTATAGTTTCATCAGAAAGACTATTAAAAAGTACTTGTAACAGCTTACAGTACACTCTAGGTAACCTATTCTGCAAGCAGATTTTAAAAAAGTAAAGTCATCAGAAGATCCTTCAACACTTCAACCACTTTGCAATAACTGCAAAGGTAATGGTTAAAGCTACTATTCACTGCAGGTAATGACAACAATGTCTATATATTTCAGCACTTTGTGGAACCATTTCAATAAAGTTCCCAAGTAAGCAAGCCAAACAAGATCTCATATAGTATAGTTTTGTGGCAGTTTCACAACATGCATTACAGGAAAGAAACATAAAAAGGTAACCTGGATTTGTAGAATCATTCTCCACCATGTGATAATCAAATCAATTTACCTCCTGAATTCCACATGCCATCAGCAAATTCACATTTTACACTAGAACAGAAGTTAATCGCAACCACCACACAGTGAAAGCAGTATGTTAAAATTATTTCACCATTGTTTGAAATGGATCAGTGATGAGTCCCTGTTATCACTAGCATCAGCTGTTCACAAACACAAATCAGTGAGCTACACAGTTACACTTATCCATGTCATAGAGACGTGCATGGAACCAGTCTGCACATTTATACAAGGAAGGTTACATTCCCCATTCCTTTAAGTCATGTGGTGTGCCAACATCTAGGTAGTATCTGGATAGCAAGGGGGACACAGCTTGATATACAGAAAGTTCCCATTAAAAAAAAACAGTATCAAGAAAGATCAGCATTCACCTTTATCACAAACACACCAAATTCCAAAGAGTAGCGAGAGAAGGAAAATGAGAAAAACACCACCAAAAAATTCTCACACCTGGTATGAGAAACAAGCTATCTAACCATACAACAGGAAACAACTTTCCATAATAGTGATTCTCTTGACTGGTGCAGCTCCATCAACGAACAGCTTTTGAAAGATGGTTTTTAAACCACTCTACAAAAATCTATATAATCTACAAAAATATATTCTCATGTCATACCACTAAGAAATCAAGTTTGATCTTTCTAATGCCTGGGGAAAGAAAGGAAAGGAGGCAAGGAAAACCAGAAAGAAAGCATGAAAAGTTTACAGCAACAGGCTTCATTTTAAAAGGCTGTTTATTTTCTTCAGAAAACAGAATCCAACTGAAAATCTTTCATTTGTCAAACACCAAGCAAATTATGTATTACATGAAAAAACCCACTTTACAACAGCTATTGCATCAGCTAGATGTTTACAGATCTCAACATGTCAAAGAGTACAGCTTGGCAACAGATAGCAAGGAAAGATACCAGGTAAAAAGCTGACGGAAGCTTGGATCCAGAAAAATCTATAAAAATATTTACTGGAGTATAAGATCAACTGGAAGTGTTTATTACTTTTTGGACTTCATATTTTAATTGGCGATTTCATAAATACTTAGAACTACACTGAGTCATGCTCTACTTGATCAAAGATTAAAAGTACTTCTTGTTAAAATAAATTAATTTCTAACATCTTCCAGCAAGCTGATCACTGAGACGGCATTTCTTACAGTCTTACTTTTACTCAGTCTCACTTCTCAACATGAAAAAGTACATAATTTCAGACAATAAGATTTTACAAGCACATAGTTTTTAATTTGGTTAAACAGATCCAAGCATCACCCACAATGACAAAAACACTGGAGTATCTTCACTTTGTGTTACCAAAGACACAAAGATTTGGCAAGTTCTTCAACTAGATCAGCTCCTCATGGGATATTAAGATCCACAATATTCACTTTTGACCAACTCACCAACACAACCAAGGAGAAAAGAAGAATTTTCTAGCTGTCATAAAAAGGAACACAATTGCGAACTATAGCAAAGACACTAACAAGAAACTTCAAAAAGCTAATGATGTACAGCTGAATTTCACAGAATAAAATTCAGTTCTATCAACAAAACTACAATATACCAGAGTTAAAAACCATGACTATTTTTAACTTATCCACTATTTAAACAGTTATGTTTGGATGGCCTGTTTTTGTTTTGCTCTTCAGCCCAAGAATCAGCTTAAGTATCCAAAGGCCTCTTCGGAGGGAGGAGCTACATACCTCAGTACATTTCACCTTTTCAGTAAGAGAGCAGTAATTTCAAAATTTGGTTACAATGAATTACTACAACCACTAGCTACAACTGGTAAACTATTCTAATGGCTTCATCAATATTGCTTTCAGATTGTTACATGTTAAAAAAAAAAAAGTAGTAACTGACTGCTGCACAAACCTGCCGATATATCAAGTTACAGACTTTTGCTTGGACTTTTCCATCTACTAGTACAGTTGGCTCAGAAGCCATGACGTGGATACACATTCCAAAATGATCTTGTAACTTGGATGACTCCACTCAAGTTTTATATTGTTGTAAACTCATTATTATAAATTATTTTCTCCTCACTTCCAGTTAACCAATGCTTGCTAATGGGGATAGCAAAAGCAGAAGACAAAAAGTATCAATATGCATACTTAATTCTAGCATTGAAGTGTAGTATTTATTTCTATCTCAGTAAGAGCTGCATGATTATGCCATGCCAGTGCTTCTCCACTAGAAGCTTCCAAAGCAAAGTAGACAAAGACGACAGAGCTAGATTACTTTAGGGCAGTGCTCAGTTATTAACAGGAGCCACGGCTATACATGTGCACATGACTGACTAAAGACTGTGTCTTTAAATATAATCTTTGAAAAATGAAACATTTACTAAGCATTACAGTAACATCTCTTGAAAGCAATACAAAGCATTATGTCTCTGCACGTTCAGCATTCACCCGTAAGTTACAACCTAGAAACCTGTTCCAGTGCAGATTACTTTAGATACACCCAACAAACTATTGGGTTTTACGTCATTAGCAAGCAAAAAAATAAGCCAATATTCACCGAAGCCAGAAGGGGGTGCTCTGAATAACTGAAGTAGGGGGGGGGTATTAAACAGAGCATTTGCCTTCTGTTAGAAGAGGTTAGAAGCATGCTGTCTTGTTTTAGTTTGGGAGCTCAATTAACTTCACGATGCCATGCCTTCTTCAGAAAAAAAGGAATCTGAAAAGCCGGAGTGCTCCTTTTAGCAAAAAGGAAATGCTTTGGTTTGTGCCATTATCATCACAAGGGCAAATTAATCTGTGGCAGAAAACCAGCAACACAAAGACCTGGCAAGTGTTAATTCCAGTTTAGTATCCCATGATTTGCGAGCAGTTTAAGATACTGACAAGGAGATACAGGAAACGTAAAGAAATCCCAAAAGCCTGTGCTACGGTTTTTACCTACACAATGCCTATTCTGACATAACTAGTTCAGGTCTTTTTAATGTGACTGCCGAGTTGATACCTTATACCGAACTACGTCCTGAAATGAAAGAAACGGCCCTAGATCATTCTGCAAGTGTAATAACAGTATTTAATCTCCCCTAGCACTTTGGTGCATCAGCCTCCCCCCAACCCAAAAAGAGAAAAAGATACGCACATTCCAATCAAGCCTCTCTCAGCGGGGCTCACCCAGTTCCCCCCTCCTCCCCTCCCTGCCTCCCTAGCCCCAGGCCTTGCCAGGTTCCCAAATCCCCTTTCACTTTAGGTTTCATTTTGTTGTAAACAGCAAAACGAAAGGAGAAAGCTTCCAAAGCGAGGATCCTTACCCTTGAAATCCCGCCATGCGCGCAATAACGAGGGTGAATTGTTTTTCCTCTTTTTTTTTTGGATGGGAGATGAGGGGGGAGGGGGGAAGAAACAAAAGCCTAAACGGAGGAGAGGCTAAGCGGCGGAGACAGAGGGAGAAGGCGGAGACCCTGGTGGAGGAGCAGGGCGAGCGTCAGCCATGTTGTGTGTGTGTTGGTCCAGTATTTACAAACCTGCAGCTGCAGCAGCGCTTGGAGTCTGGGAGAGAAGGGAACGAAAGGAGGGAGAGAGAAAGGCGAGGAGGGAGGAGAGGCATGCACAGAGCGAGGGAAGGGAGGGAGGAGGGGAAGGCGACAGCAGCAGCAGACAAAGGATCCCAGCGCAGCCCGAGCGGAGCGCGCACTCTCTCGCACACGCTCACAAACCGGGGGCCTCACACCGCGGCAACGCTGCCCGCAGCCGCCAGCCCGGGGCGGCAGCTCCCCCTCCGGCTGCCGCGGCGCGGCCCGGCCCCGCCGCCACCGCACTAACGCCCCCTTCGCCCCGCTTTCCCGCAGCGGGGGGGGGGGGGGGGCCGCGGCCGCTCTCCTCCGCCTCCCCGGCG
>WKFP01014121.1:0-33375 GCA_011057875.1 Pterocles orientalis | reverse complement strand
GGCCCCGGAGGGGGGGGGGGGGGGGGGGGAGCGGCCGAGACCCCTCCCCTCCAGCAGCGGAGTGAAGGTGGATGCCGAGCGGGGCCTGTGCCAGGGGAGGGCGGCAGTCCCCGGAGCCCGGATGGGCGGGGGTTGCCAGGCAGCCAGGGCGCTGCGGGGGAAGGGAGGGCACAGCGGCAACGTGAGCCCGGGGCCCACGCGACCCCGCTGCCGCCCACCTCCTGCGGCTTCCGGGCGGGCCGCTGACGCGGGGGCGGGACGGGAGGGGCGCCGGACCACGGCGGAGGAGGGGGCGCGGGGCCGGAACGCCGCGGGTGGAGACATAATATCAGCCCCGGCGGAGAGGAGGCGAGGCTGGGCTAGGCGCGGCGGCTCCGGCTTCCCCCACAGCGACTCCCTCCGGCTCTGCCCGGTACTGGGCCGGGCCAGGCCAAGGGCGGCGCGACGGGCTGCGCTCCCCTCCCCCCTCCGCTTCCCCTCCCCCGCCTTCGCCGCTTGCTCACCTGCCGGCGGGACAGGCACCCAGGGGTGCCAGGCGAGTGGCCCGGGGGTGCCAGCGCTGCAGCCGCTGCCGCAGCCCCCTGCCTTGCCAGGCCGCTCAGCTCCTCCGCGGCGGCAGGGGGAACGGCCGCTCCCCTTGTCTCGTTTGCCCCCCTCCGCCGCCGCTGCCTCCTGCTCGCCTCTGCCACATTTGGATCCCTCTCTCGCTACGCGAGCGCTCCAGCCAGGATAGAGGCCTCCTCACCTTCCTGCCAAATAGTGAGCCAACCGCATCGAGCCGTTCAAAACACAGGGCCGGGCCCCGCCTTCCTCCCCCGCCCTGCCCCCACTCGCCGGCGCGCAGGCGTAGTGCCACTCCCGAATGCGACAGGAGCGCCGGAAGCTCTCCCCCGCCCTGCCCGTCGTTGCCGAGCGGAGTGCGGCTGTGTAGCCGTAGCTGCCGCCGGCCCGGTATGTGCCACCGCTTCGGCCTGCCCGCTGTCCGCCTTAACGGCGGTGCTGCAGGACCGCCGGGAAACACGGCCTGCCTGGCCCGGTGCGGCGGGCGGCCCTCTCGCTCTGCCCCGCCCACAGCGCGGCCCGCAGCGCCTCCCGGGCGGGCCGCAGCGGTCGGTGAGCGCGGTGCCTTTCCCCAGCAGCGGCTCCTCCCCAGGCAGGCCTTGCGGCCCAGGGCCATGGCTGGCAGCCTCACTCGGGGTTTCAGGGTGCCCTGCGTGTTCCAGCGGGTTTTTGCGGTGTCCGTGGTCACTTTCCAGCCCTCGGATAATGGTCAGGTGATCTGGGGAAATCATGGTTGTGTTTGTGAAGAGAAGCCCAAGTGCGTGCATTTCATCTGATTGCATTTCATCTGATTGGGCAAAGTATTTGTAAGCAAGAGTCGGGTGTGCCGAGTATAGCATGATCTCTGAAAAAAAAAGCAAGATGCTGTATTTTGCATTAAATTGTCATCGCAAGAGAGGCAGCTTTATTGGGATGGAGGAGGAGTAGCTCCTTCCAAACTTAAAGTGATCTGATGTAGGTGTTCCTGCTCTGGCAGGGGGATTGGACTAGATGATCTTTCGAGGTCCCTTCCAATCTCTAACATTCTGTGATTCTGTAAAGGGTTAATTTCAAAACATGTTCTGATGGTCACCTGTGGAGCAGGGAAACAGAAAAATGGGGTGGTGGGTAACTCTTCAAAAATCCTAGCTGAACAGAAGCACTGGTTGCAAGTTCTTTACACGGTCTAGATGGACTGGCCTGGATATTCTCAGGTTTTGGCTTCCAAGAAACTGAGGGACAACAGCTGAGATGGCAGTTGATGGCAAACCTGAAAGTAGTCAAGACTGTTGTTCCGCAGTAGCCAGACCACAGATTGAAATGTGGGTGCTCTAGATGGAGTTGAACATAAGCAGGAAATTCAGTAAGCCATATCAGAAGTTTTCAGATGAAAGTGGATGCTCTACTCATAGGAATGAATAAAGTAAAATAATCTGTAGGTGCTCTGATGAAAATATGATAATACTGTCATCAAATCCTAGTCCATCAGTTTGGTACATCATTCAAGCATAGACTTCAAAGAACCATTCATAGCTTTTGACTGACAACAAAATGGGAAACATCAGTAAGTAAGATCATGTTCTCCTCTGACAAATTTAAGTAATTTGTTTAACAATAGAAACTGGTGAAGAGCTGGAGCCCGATCTGCCTTAAATCAAATGAGTACTTTTTTCAAAGGTAGACCCTGGCAAGTGTATCATGACATGATATGACTTTTTTTTTTACATTGTGAGACAAACTGTGGTTCATTAAGGGAGCTGTAAACTGTTGTTTTGAGACTGGCTTTTCCATGTAGCTAAGAGCCACATATACACTCAAGAGTTCAAGAAATTAAATTGATTTGGTTCAAAGAATGGATGCATGTTTGGGATTTCTGAGTTCAACTGCAGCAAACACACAGGCGAAGACTGCAGTTCCCAATTCACAGTCACAGATCATATCATTCATAAATTCAGAGTCTTTGACAGAAAATAAGATAACAGAAATGTAAATATGTAAATATACAGGTGTACATATTTTGCTTAAAATTGATGCTGGCAAAACAGGATAACAATTGTATCTTTAGTCAGCCCTATGTTGAATTCAGAGCTCTCAAGTGAGGTCCTTAAAAGCTGTTTTTGTATCAGTACCAACAGAGAATAAAAGGGTGCTGTTAATCCTGGGCCCAAAAAAAGTCTTAGACTTTTTCCTCTCTAGGGAACAATAGGGAAGTTCCAGAGAGCCATTGCTTTGGAAAACCCTCCCAGAGCAGGATCATCAAGTACTAACAACTCTTCTAAGAGCTAACCACTTTTCTTAGTTCTCTGTGAGTACTGGGAATTTTCCACAAAAGGAGAGTGTATTTGCATGTCTGGAAGGAGAGATGCATGATCATACATTCCCATCCCTGCCTGTCAAAGGTGTGGTGATCCACACTATGCTATGGGAGAGTGTGCCTGTGTCTGAGAAGCATTTGCAATTTGCTGCCATTTGTTCTTTTTTCTGAACTGCTAACAGCTCCTGTCTGACTCCCTTAGGCATGACAGGGCAAACCTGACTGTTTAACCCTTGCAGCTTTGAATCTGACCACCTGCTCCAGCCAGGCTGAGACAGTGAGTTGCCTGAGTGCAAGCTGGGTTACACGTCCTGGTCTGTGTTGCTTGAGCACCTTTTAGGGAATTTTGCCAGCAGAAGAACTATGAGTGACAAGAAGTCAGTGTCTCAAGCTGTAGAAGTTTTCATTTCTTCTGACAAGCCAGCCATAATATCTCAAGAACTGCAAGTATTTGAAATATTAAAACTTTTATTATGGGATGAAGCACAACTGAGAACATCTTGTTGGCTGAGGGTGACCAACTGAGCAGTCTCCCAGCACTCATGATTGCCTGTCCTACCTAGCTCAGCAGTGATGCTAGAAATTTGTGGGTTGTTATGGGAAACTTTGAAGAATACTGTTTCTTTCATTTGCTTTAACCAATCCAACTGTAGGTGTTAGCTGGGTGAGTAAATAAGGTTTCTAGGAAGGTGAGACCTATACCTAGTTAAGTAAGGGATAAAGATTGCTGAAGTTGAGGGTACAGCTTAATAATGCTGTACTGTCAAAGCAGGGTTATAAAATCAGTAATCAGATGTGTATATCACTAAGATATTACAAGACAGCTGTTGAGGTTAGCAGCCATTGTTTGAATTTTCCTAAAATTAAAAGAAACATAGGATAGTGTGGGTTGGAAGACACCTTTAAAGGTCATTTAGTCCAACCCCCTTGGAATGAGCAGGGCCATTGTAGTGGTTTTGTGTGGTGTGTTTGATAGCAGGGGAGGGGCCGCAGTAATGGCTTATGTAAGTATACTGCTAAGAGTTCCCCTAGCTCCAAGTCTGCTCTAGTAGTAGCAAGGGAGGGGCTACAGTGGTGCCTCCTGTAAGTATCTGCTAAGAGTTCACCCCCACCCTCAGCTCCAAGGTTTTAGTTTCCGGGGGGGTGGGGGAAGGAGCACTCCCGATCTAGCCCCTGTGAGAAGCTGCTGGAACTTCCCCAGCTTCAGGCTGGATCCCCCCCCGCCCCCCCAGGCCAGGGATGAGCCAGTCAACACCTCTGTGAATGACATATTGAAGAGGGGGCACGGAACATGGGGGCTGGCCCGGCCCCGGGCAGGGCCTGGCCCGGGCAGACTGGCCCAGCCACCCAACTGACTGCCCGGCTTCTCCTGTAAGCCGACATGCTGCACCCAAGCCTCCGCCATGGCTCACCCAAGAGTCAGTTTTCTCAGGAGCGAGGGAGAGAACCTGCAGCAGAGAGAGAAGCGGGATCTGAGAGAGACAACTACACAGACATGACTGTCAGTGAAGAGAAAGAAAAGGAAGGAGGTGCCCTGGAACAGAGGTTCCCCTGCAGCGTGGTGAAGACTCATGGTGATGGCCGTTTGTCCCTCATGCAGTCCATGAGAAGAAGAGCTTGTTTGTAGCTCATGGAGATGTAGCCATGGAGGTCTCCATGTTGGAAGAAGTAGTTGTGCCTGAAGGTCGCTGTGAATTTTGAAGAAACCCATGCCAGAGTCAAGCAGTTGTGGGTGGACTGTGACCCCGTATGGCAAGGACTCACATTGGAGCAGTTTGTGAAGGACTCCTGTGAGAAGGGACCCTGTGCTGGAGCAGGGAAAGACTGTGAGGAGCCCTCCCCTGAGGAGAAAGAAGTAGCAGACTGACTGCAATCCCCGTTCCCTGCCCCCTGCACTGCCCGAGAGGGAAGAAGGTACAGAATGCAGGGAAAAAGCTTTTTGGCCTGGGAAGAAGGGAGAAGTGCAGGAGAAGTGCCTTTCTAAGATGTAATTATCTTTCATTATCTTGCTTTGGTTTTGATTGTAAATAGTTAATGAATTCAATTTTTTTTTTGTTTTCCCAAGTCATGTCAGTTTCTTGCCCGTGATGGTAAGTGGTGAGTGAACCCTCCCTGTCCTTGCCTCAGCCCACAAGGTTTTTTAAACAAGAGGCTGTCTGGTGGCCTTTTAAAACCATGACAGCCATCTTCAACTCGATCAGGTTGCTCAGAGCCCCATCCAACATGACCTGGAATGTTTCCAGGGATGGGCATCTACCACTTCTCTGGGCAACCGGTTCCAGTGTTTCACCACCCGCATTATAAAAAATTTATTCCTTACATCTAATCAGAATCTACCCTCTTAGTTTACAGCATTATCCTTTCTCCTGTTCCTACAGGCCCTACTGAAAAGTCTATCTCTGTCTTTCTTGTAGTCCCCCTTTAAGTACTGAGAGGCTGCTGTAAAGTCTCCCTGGAGCCTTCTCTTCTCCAGGCTAAACAACCCCAACTCCCTCAGCCTTTCCTTGTGTGTGAAGTGTTCTAGCCCTCTGATCATCTTCATGGCCCTCCTCTCCACCTCCTTCAACCTGCGGGCCACACCTATTTTTCATGTGACCCTTTATACTGTTGGCTTTTTGGGCTGCGAGTGCACATTGTCAGCTCATGTCCATCCACCAGTACCGTCAAGTCCTTCTCCATGGGGCTGCTCTCAATCCCTTCATCCCTCAGTCTGTATTGATACCAGGGGCTGCCCTAAGGCAGGTGCAGGACTTTGCACTTGGCCTTGTTGAACATCATGAAATTCACATTGACCTCTCGAGCTTGTGTAGGGATCTAAGAATGTAAGTACAAGCAGTTCTCGCACACAAATGACCTGTACCAACATAAACTGTAGAAGAGTTATTCTCCTTGACTAAATCCAATGTACAGGAGGAAGAGTCAGTGAGGTGTGGCGACAAACAGGGATTATGGCTCTCTAACCTTTGATCTTCACAAACAAAACCAGGAATCACAGTTGTGACAGCCTTCAGCATTCACAGATTTAAAGTTATTTCTTTTCTCTGTATTATAGTGGTTCATCTCCCTAGAATGCATTACTAAATCCTACTTTGCTTGCAAACCCAAGCAGATAAGAGGATAGACATTCAATATGTCTGTTAGCATCTGAAATTAGGATTATGAATAATTGTGGTTGATTTATGCCTGGATGGTCAGTAGCGCTTACAATTTGCTGCATTCAGTCAGAGAAATCTTATTCATGGTTAGTGGAGGTTTGATCAATGTTACTACCTCTGTAAGGATGTTACCCATTCTAGCTTGTCTAATCATACCAATTATTATAGTCTGTAATATATTCTGAGTGTGCATATATGCTCTAGCTGTAGATATGTATTTTCTCCGATTCAAGACACTGAATAATTGTAAGCATGAGCTTTTGATAATTTTGTATAATATTTCCCCATGTTGGAAGATTTTTACTAATGTCTTGCTGTCTGGTGCTCAGATGGTCAAAAGAATTGGCATGGGGTATATCCAGTTTTCCAATTTTTTGGTGACGTAAGAAAGACCATAGCAGTTACTTAGTTCTGCTGCATTAATGGGAGTCAAACCTGCTCCATTAGGACCTATGTAGACCTTCCAAACTCATCTAAGACTTGGATGTGGGTGTTTCTGATTGCTCTGGGTTAGTCCCTGTCATCGATCCCTGTTGGCTTGTTTCAACTAGGAAGCACACTAAGGTACATTTACGGATATCTTCAACCCATCTAGTTGCACGTGGACTTCTTTAGGAGAAGCTTTTGACTTTCTGAGGATTTTACTAGGTTGGTCTAGTTTTAAGTGCATGGGGACCAATTGTGGGATATTTTAAGTCATAGAGGGACATTTCGTTAGTGTTGAAAGGATAAAACACGTGCATTGTTTGATTCTTTCTTCCCAAAACCAACGTATAATTCCCTTCCAGACCCTCCTTAACATTCAGTGACACTTTCCCAAAGTTTTTGGAAGTAATAACTTTAACCATAGCATTACTGGATGTGGTTCCACTTAGTGGGATGAGCCAGTTGTTTCATCACAATAGGGGAGGGGAGAGGAGAACAAGGTTCATCTATTCCCTCAGTTAGACTAAGGTGAAATGACACCAAAGGCCCGTGAATACATAAACAATTTATTGCTCGTATGTGCCCACTCTACCCAATCATACAAACAGATAGATATGTATATATGTGGCTTTCAATCAAACTACAGTGATGCGGCATTGACAGTAATCAAAGTAAGCGTTACTTAATTTTAAAACAGAAGAGTGAGAGAGATCAAGAGGGAAAAAGAGACTGAGAGAGAGAAAGAGAGATCACCAGTCGTATTTCCAGTGTTTTTTCAGCCAAGGGGGGTCTTGTTTTGTAGGAGCTCTCCACCCGAAGTCCCATCCACTGGCACTTGTTACCCTTTTATACCCACCCATATCAAACCTGTTCATTTTTTCTTTCTTTCGAGTCAGTGGTGTAATTGGAGTAGGTGGTCAGTGAGTTGGTGATCATTATTTCCCCCTGCTAGAATTACCTTTCCTCTAGTTTCTTATTTTGACAACTCCCCACAGTTCTTCATGGGGTGCTGACCAAACTAACATTTTTATCAGACAAAGACACTTTATTTGTAGGGATTTTACAGTCATGAGTGTTTGAGACATTTCCTGATAAAGCCGAGGGGGCCTCTGCCCTCTTGTCCTTACCAGTTCCATACCCAACGGTTGTGATCATGCACTCCCCTGTCTTGTACTCCCTTCTTGACAAACAGCTTCTTGTTTCAGGGGATTATAGACTGATAAGGTTGCCAGGACTGCTGTCTGGATGAGGTTTTCTTGGTCTCCTATGCCAGTCTGAGACCCTTCTTATTAATATCTCTGCCTTTAATTGTCTGACTTTAGGGAGTTCGCTCTGCAATGACTTTCATGATCTTAAGACTGGTGGGGATGATCAGACGAAGGTACAGTTCATTGCTTCGCTCTTTTAATACTTGAGACCCTGTTAGAATAGCAAAACTGAAAGGAGAACTTGGAGCTTAGGAAAGAGCTGGCAGCACCAGCTCCCAAGTCTCAGTATAAACATCACAGGTGATGTTGACATTTGGGTTTTCCCTGTGCAATTCTGTAATGTTTTACAAGCCACAATAATTCTGTTTTGATCACCTGCTAAAGGATGTATTCAAACTTGAATTTAGCCACTGTGGTTATGCATGGGATTAAAATAGATTCAAAACATGAGTGGGGTTGGGACAGAGACAATTGGGTTCCCCTCCTTATAGCAGCAATTGGAGAAGAAACCCAAATAGGTTGCTGAATGATCAATGGATATACTCATGAAAAAGCAACCCAAATTACTGTAAAAACTGGAAATTCTGTGCTCACAAAGAATCTCTGTGGCTTTGAGAAGGAAAAATTGAGTTGCTGGAGCAATTTTATACTAACGCAACCTGTCTTTGTAGTTTGTCTCTGGAATACTATGAGGGGCAATATAGCCCTCTCATTTAGATTTAAAACAGGCGTTGTTGAGCCTAAAACAACAGCATCCACCCCTAGCCCCAGCATGACAACAACCCCCTCAGCACAACACCACCTATGCCTATTACTGTTTCCATGATTTTCTGAAATTGGATCATACAGAATCCAAAATAGAGGTCTACAACAGATGCTGTTTAATCCATCACAGTCTCTCAGGTGAGTTGAATTGTTTGTACAAAGTCATATTTCCACTGTCCAACCAGCTTGTTCACCATTTTTGAGAACCTTCTATATAGGTTGGACAACATAGTAGCACAAATGAACCCTCTTTCCCAAAAACTGAGTAAAGAGGAATGCCACTGGGTGTCCTTGGAACAGGACAGGGTGTTCTCAACAGCACCGACTCTGAAGTATTAATTAATAAGTTGTCTACAATAACCGGTGACCTGAACAAATTAAAATGCCCTTCGCAGTCTTCCCTTTTGACTCTGGGAAGTGAACAATGTCTTTTGTTGCATGTATCAACTCAGTGGTAGGAGATAAAATGAAAAAGACCATAAATTGATCATAGGTACACTTGGTGCAGTCCAAAACAATGTCTCCTTGTCTCTGGGTTGTATCCAAGCTCAACTGTGGAGGCAATCCACAACAGTCATAAGGGAAGGTGAAGAAGGCACCTTACCCACTGAAATCTGAAAAGAGGTTTGAGACAACGCAAATGATTTTGAAAAGAAAATCCAATCCTGGTGACATCTAGTTAATTTTACATATGATCCCAAAACTGATATGGTCACAGCTTTTGTGTTAACTATACACAATGCTTTGGTATATACTATATACCCAATCATTGCGTTAGGGTTGGATCACAACAGAACTGTATTCTATTTCGTAAAGCATAGAGTATGGGCCCAAGAGAATGAAAATAAATTGCAAACCATTGATGTTGATGTATGCATTGTGCAAGGACAACAAGGATTCATTTGTGAAAGTAACACCATCAGAGCTAAGGACATTTGTCTTGACACTGAACAAAATGTTTGCCATTTTGAGATCCATCCTAACACGAACCCTGAAATTGTACTCAGGCATATAGGCAAGGGATGTGTTTGCATGAGAACTTCCTGTAACTCCATTTTAGTTAACAGATATAGATAATGTTACCAGAGATACAAGTAATAATTCTAACCTTTGTTTCTGTGATTTTATCAGTATTATAGGATGTGGTTTTACTTACTCAGCTCCTGTCATGTCTTATCAATTATTGAGGTCTACCTATACGCTGATTCCCAACCTGCTGCCTACCCATATTGGAATGAACTTGACATTGGTCAAGAAACTGTTACATGAGGGCTTAAAATGATTGCTGAAGCAAGCCTGAGAAAATGGACAAAAGACTCTGGTTATTGTCCATCGTGATATAGAAGCCATAGACCAAATCTTGCAACAAGTGAAGAAAGGTGGAGAAAATTGATGCTGGGAAACGCTTTTCAGATGGTTGTCACTGCTACAGGAATTCTCAACAAGATGCTTCACCCTGTTGTTGTCCTCCTAATACTAACGTTAATATTTTTTTGTTCTAGTGACAATGTTGTACATAAAAGCTTGGAGAATGATGAAGCAATTAACTTATCTAACATACACACACTTGACATTCCACACACCAAATCTGTTTTGATAGTGTGAAGCTTGAATGACTATAGTCACAGGGTGAATTGTGTGGGAAGATGCCTGGGAGGGAAATTGCTCACAGAAGTTTTAATATTCTAAGAAAAATCTTTATGGTAAGGTAAAACACGGGTGCTGCTTTCTGGGACAAAGTCGCGGCTGGCATGCAAAGAATTCACCCTGTGCTGGTCTCCCAGGCAACACATCCTGCAACCTTGGCACCTGCTAAGAGGAACAGAACGGACAGAGTGGAGGATGGAACAGGGTGGAGGCTCAATGGGCACGCTCTGTTGCCTTCCCCTGCAGGAGGTGGGGTGAAATCACTCTGGTATGATGAACCTTGCTCGTTATAATGTCATTATAATACCTAAACACACCTCTGTCCCAAAGTTACTTGCCTCCAAGGCACAACCACTCCTCATCGAGCATACACTCTCTCTTTTGTTGACTGTGCCTTTAAGAGCGAAGTGAGAGAATTTTACACCAACCAGTAATAAAGGTATGTATGACTAGAACTACTCAAGCTGCACCTAAATGCAAAGAAATAGTATAAAAATAGATTGATGAGGGGAGAAAGTTGGGGAAGACTCCATTATGACTTTTGGGATCAGTTGACAGGCTGAACCTGTCTTCTCCCCCATAGGGAAGCCTGTTGGGTCAGAACCTCTTCTATGTGCATTAAATAATCAATTCATGCTAGCAATTACTAACAACTAAAGATTGATTATATATTGTTCTTGCAGTCAGTCTACTATCAATGGCAATCTCTGAATCTTACACTGTCATGGTCTGTATTTTATACAATAAAATTTGCTTTGCATAAGTCTCCAGAAACTTGAATAATTGTAATAAGGGATTTGATTCAGTGACGCTGTCAGTGTGGGTACCTGAACAAGTTAGCTGAATCATCCTGTAGTACAGTGGGCTCCTTGCTAGGGTCCCCATACAGGATGCCAGCAGGCTGTATGGGTACAAGGGCCTCCATTTTCTTGGTAAACTGACAGGATGATCAAATATAAAAGACTTGAGGAAACCTCCCTTCTTAATGTGACGTCAGTGTATGGAAAACATAGGAGTGCTGGTATGTTTCACTCTTGTGACCGTCGAACCACTGCATATGACAGTCCAACACAGTACTGCTTCATTTAGCAACTAAAATTTAGAGGCGCGTCTCTGTTGTTTATCAATGGACTGAGTAGTCTTGACTGTTGTTGCTTTCATTGCATATGTCATCCAGATGCACAGATATGACAGCTTTTTTTCCTGTGAAGTATAGAACTAGAGAAGGATGTTGTTGCCACCCTCCTCCCCACCCCCACTCCCTTGTAGAGGATGAAGTTACAACAAAACTGTTCGGAATTGCTTATGTTCAAACACCTGTTACCACAACATAAAAGGATGAAATTATTGTTCCTCAAGTCCACTATGAAAATTCACGTATCTGTGGTGGTGGAAGGTTCCTAATAAAGAAAGAACTGCAAGACATTTTCAATAGAATCATAGAATCGTATGGCTTGGGTCGGAAGGGACCTTAAAGATCATCTAGTTCCAGCTCCCCTGCCATGGACAGAGACACCTTCCACTAGACCAGGTTGCTCAAAGCCTCATCCAGCCTGGCCTTGAACACCTCCAAAGATGGACCTCACCACCCTCACGTAAAAAATTTCTTCCTAATATCTAATCTAAATCTACCGTGTTCTAGCTTAAAGCCATTATCCCTTGTCCTGTAGCTACATTCCCTGATGAAGAGTACCTCCCCATCTCTCCTGTAGGTCCCCTTTAAGTACTGTAAGGCTGCTATAAGGTCTCCTTGGAGCTTTCTCTTCACTAGACTAAACCACCCCAGCCCTCAGCCTGTCCTTGCAGGGATGGTGTTTCAGCCCTCTGATCATCTTCATGGCCCTCCTCTGCACTCCAACAGGTCCAGGTCTTTTTTGTGGGGAGGACGCCAAGAACTGAACACAGTACTCCAGGTAGGGTCTCACGAAAGCAGAGTAGAGGGGGAGAACCACCAGTCTTGACCTGTTGGTCACACTTTTTTTGGTGCAGCCCAGGACATGGTTGGCTTTCTGGGCTGCAAGTATGAATTGCAGGCTCATATTCAGCTTCTCATCTACCAGCACCCCCAAACTCTTCTCTTCAGGGCTGCTCTCAATCCATACTCCGCACAGCCTGTATTTGTGCTTGGGGTTGCCTCAGCCCAGGTGCAGGACCTTGCACTTGGCTTTGTTGAACTTCATGAGGTTTGCATGGGCCCACCTCTCAAGCCTGTCAAGATGCCTCTGGATGGTATCCCTTCCCTCCACCATGTCAACTGCACCACACCGCTTCGTGTCATCCTCAAACGTGTTGAGGGTGCACTCAATCCCACTGTCCATGTCTCCTGCAGAGACGTACAATACCGGTCCCAGTACTGACCCCTGAGGAACACCACTCATCACTGGTCTCCATTTGGACATTGAGCCGTTAACCACAACTCTTTGGATGCAACTATCCAGCCAGTCCCACATCCACCCTGCGGTCCATCCTTCAAATCCATGTCTCTTCATTTTAGAGACAAGAAAGTCCTGTGGGACAGTGTTGAATGCTTTGCACAAGTCCAGGTAGATAATGTCAAATGCTCTTCCCTTATCCACCAATACTGTAGCCCCATTGTAGAAGGCAACTAAATTTGTCAGTCATGATTTTCCCTGGGTGAAGCCATGTTGGTTGTCACCAATCACCTCCTTATTTTCCATATGCTTCAGCAGAACCTCCAGGAGCATCTGCTTTGTGATCTTGCCAGGCACAGAGGTGAGACTGGTCTGTAGTTCCCTGGCTCTTCCTTTTTTCCTTTCTTAAAAAGGGGTGTTACAGTTCCTCTTTTCCGGTCAGCAGAAACTCCCCCAGGCTGCCATGACTTCTTGAATATGATGGTTAACGGCAAATATGCCTGCCAGTTTCCTCAGAACCCACAGATGCATCTCATGTGATCCCATGGACCTGTGCACTTTCAGGTTGCTTAAGTGGTCCCGCACCTGATCTTCTCCTACCATGGGCAGTTCTTTATTCTTGCAGTCCCTGCTTTTGTCTTCAGTGATTTGGGTGTTGTGGCTTAAGCCCTTTTCAGTGAAGACTGAGGTAAAAAAGGCATTCAGTACCTCAGCCTTCTCCATACTCTGTGTAACCAGGTCTCCCGTTTCCTTCTTGAGAGGGCCCACAGTTTCCCTAGTCTTCCTTTTATCCCCGATGTACCTATAGAAGCTTTTCTTGTTGCCCTTGATGTCTCTGGCCAGATTTAATTCTATCAATCAGGGTATTAGCTTTCCTAACCTGATCCCTAGCTGCTTGGACAATTTTTCTGTATTTGTCCAAGGCTACCCGTCCTTGCTTCCACCCTCTATAGGCTTCTTTTTTAAGTTTATCCGGGAGTTCCTTGTTCATCCATGCAGGCCTCCTGGCATTTTTGCCTGACTTTCTTTTTGTTGGCACACATCACTTCTGAGCCAGGAGGAGGTGGTACTTGAATATTAACTATCTTTCTTGGGTCCCCCTTCCCTCCAGGGTTTTATCCCATGGTACTCCATTGAGCAGACCCCTGAAGAGGTCGAAGCCTGCTCTCCTGAAGTCCAGGGCAATCAATTTGCTACGCAGCCTCCTCACTGCACTAGAGATCTTGAATTCCACCATTTTGTGGTCACTACAGCCAAGGCTTCCCTTGAGTTTCACATTCCCCACCAGCCCTTCCTTGTTGGTGAGAACAAGGTCCAGCATAGCACCTCTCGTCGTTGGCTCCTCTGTCACTTGGAGGAGGAAGTTATCATCAACACACTTCAGAAACTTTCTGGATTGCTTATGCCCTGTTGTGTTGTTTCTCCAATAGATATCAGGGTGGTTGAAGTTCCCCATGAGAACCAGGGCTTGTGAATGCAAGACTGCGCCTATCTGTCTATAGAGGATCTCATCCGCTTGCTCTTCCTGGTACAGTGGTCTGTAGCATACCCCCACTATAATGTTCCCTGTCCCTGCCCTCCCTTTAATCCTGACTCATAGGGTCTCAGTCGATTCCTCATCCACCCCCAGGTGGAACTCCATGCACTCCAGCTGGTCACTGACATAGGGTGCGAAACCCCCTCTTCATCTCCTATGCCTATCCTTCCTGAAGAGCCTGTATCTCTCCATTCCAACATTCCAGTCATAGGAGCCATCCCACCACGTCTCTGTGATGCCAGTGAGATCCTAGCCCTGCAGGCTATTTCAGCTTTCTATTCCTTCAGCTGGGAAGCATGAAAGTATTTTCTCCATGGCCTGCCATGCTTGTGCTATGAAATTTCAACCTGCTAAAAAGCAGGACTAACCATAGTGTATGCTGGTTTGTCCTACCGATGTGTCCAAGAATGTTTGTTCACAGGCCATTTCCTATACATTAGTGGCTGGTGTACCCCCTGTGTAACTGGCTTACTGTCGCATCCTAACCGTTTGTCAATATCCACTTGGGCTTTCCCCAGTTGTCTTCCTATGTTTTCCTGAGCCTTGGCTATTTCTTCCACTAATGTTTCTACCCACTTATATGTGTGTTTCCAAGGGCTGGGTAACTCTACCTCAAGCCACCAGGACTTGAGCATTCTCATTTGCTACTGTGTGATAACTTGGAAGGGAGTATAACCATGAGTTGCTTTAGATCTTCACAATGTCATTAAAATAATGCAGAGTTTCTCTTCCCAGTTCTTGCCATTAGCTTTGCACCATTTTCTTAAAGCTTCCTTAACTGTGTAGTTTGTGTGTTCCAGTAAATGTGAAAATGCGGGATGCCCTGCAATATGGAACCTCTGCTTTACTCTTACAGCTTTGCACAACTCATGCTTAAGTGTTCAGACAAAGTGGATGCTGAGATCAGAATCTATTATATAGGGCATACCCCATTATGAAAATATTTTAAGTAACAGCTTTGCAGTGGTGGCTGCAGTGTTGGTTTTTCTGAAAGGATCTAATACTACCAAGACGTTTATTCTTTCTAGCTGTCACTGACAGGTGTCCCACAAAGTCAATCTGCAGTACTCATGGGCATTTAATACATTGGTGCTGGATTGGGACATTTACTCCAGCATTGGTTGTGCACAAAGAAGGGTGGTTTCAACACCAGAGATCTACATCCTTCTTCCTATTATGCCACCAGCCAATGCCCCTCACTCTGTTCAGAGTGTTTGCCTTAGCTCTATAGCCTTGCTAATGTATGAATTGGATTAGAGATTGTATGCTCTAAGACACGATCCGGTGCTTACTGTCTTCTGCATCTGCAGCCCAGTAACTATTACTTTCCCATACTGTGCTGAATTGACCTGATTTGTCTTTTCCTCCTTCAGCCAATTCTTTTATCTCTGCATCTCCTTCCTGGAAGGTACTTGAATCTAAGGTGGCTCTTCCAGTTCTCCCCTGAGCATGAGTTATGACAGCTGCAACGGGGATGGGGTCAGGATTGTGCTCTGTCCTGGGCTCAGACTAGCCTACAGCTTGCTTGGCCGTATTATCAGCCATACTGGTTGTTACAGTATGCTGCTGTGGTTTGCTGTTCACTACAGTCAGGAGTGTGTGATCTAGATTACTCCTTTTGTGGTCTAGGTTAGATTAGGTATTTGTTGCCATCTAGCATTGTGAGCTACTGGTTTGCCATCTGAAGACTCTAGATTTTTTGCAACCGAACAGGAAGCCAGATTGTTGCCAGAAAGGGTCAGTCTGGGTCCATATAAACTGCCAGAAGAGTATTTGGCTATTCGAATCTTAAAACTTCCAACACTACTTGCAGCTCAGAAGTTTATGCATATTGAGGGCATGCTGGACCAGACAGTACTGTACCATCTAGGACATAACTGCTTAGTATCCAATTTTGGTAAGAGTTTTGTTACAGAAGGGAGACTCATCTGTGTGGCAGATGGTAAAACCCTTTGTTACAGCTTCCTTTTGTGATTCACCACATTTCGCAGGACAAGAGAGTTCCTCTACCTTGAGGGAGAGAAGAGTGTGTACTTCTTGCTCCACTAGCAACCCATTTGGGGCTACAAATTCTTGGAGTGCAGTTTTGAAGGTAACATCATGATTTACTAAAGCTGGAGTCCGTTGTGCAAGTCTAGGGTTGTTAACCTGGCTGTCCTTGATTTTACTTGAAATTATTTTAGAGAGGAATGTGCAGTTTGCATAATCCCTTTGGATTTTTGAATTATATAATCCCAATGCTTCAAGATCTGTACTAGGGCAAGGCAAACCCTTTAAAATGGGCTGAACTTGTGTTCACTTACATCCAAAAGTCTGTATGCTTATACGGTAACCCTTGGTTTCCCTGTTTGAATTTGACGAAGTGTGGCTCCCATGATTTCAGGGGAACCAGCTAAATGAAAGTGAAAGGGAGGAGAAAGGTCTGGGTGGGTAATGCAGTGGCCCTATGTAAATATTTTAAATTATGAGTGCTTCATACTGTTCCTTTCCCCACATCCATTTACATTTTTTCTTGAGTAGCCAATATAGAGACTTGTGGTTTTTTGCAAAGGATTTGGTAAAGTCTTGGGGAAAATAAATTAAGCCTAGAAGTTACCATAATGAGTGAGCATTGGTTGGGGCTGGAACTTTACAGTGTTTCCAGTTTGAATATGTAGGGATTGAGCCATTTTCATCAAAGGTCATCCCTAAGTAAGTATTTAACTTAGTTTTCAACTAACTGAGCTGTTTACATACTGGGTTTAAGTCCTGTTTCAGTTAGGAAAGACAATACTTCTTCTGTTAGTTCTTTTTTTTTTTTTTTTTCCTGGTGGGTGAATGGATTAAAATGACATCCACTTATGATCACATGCTTTCTGGACTCCGGTCACAATTTTGCTTACATATGTGATACATGTGGGTGATAAATACTGGGGGAAGAGTGGCAACCTTGGGAGTGCAAGTGAAGGCAAAGTGAGTTCCTGAAAAGGAAAAAAGCAAATTTGTAGCAGGAAGCTTGGTTCAATGGTACAGAAGACAGGCATTGACCACCTCTATCACACTGTATAGACATGATCCTGGTGCAGGATAGCTGCTGTCACAACTTCCTTGTATTTGGCAATAACAAGTGCTTCTGGCGTTGTAAAGGCATGCAAAGCTCTGTAGTCCACTGTAAGCCTCCGAGTCTGATCTGCTTTGCTCACAGGACACAGGGGAGCATTGTAGATAGACAGCATCTCTATGAGAACACTTTCATTTACAAGATCATCATATCTGCTTCATTCCTACCATGCTTGGTCTCATTCTATGCCCAGGCTTTCATGACTTTCCCACCCAAGCATCATCAGTTGTGGTAGCAGTGAGTCAGGTACATTGAGTGCAGTCCAGCTATGCACAGCAGAAATGACTGAGGGTTCTCCCTCAATATACCATAAATTTCTTTTTGCCAAATCCACTGTAGCACAATTTTCCCTTAGTAATGGTACACCTAAAATTCCTCCTTCTGAGCTCTTGCTAACTGTGTTATGCATTACACCTGTGATAAATGATTTAGTCCCAAATGGGATTTGAAATAAAATTTCCAATTTATTGAGCGAATAAAAGGCAAGCAAACAGTGCTGGGCACGTGCGGCAGAGCCTCTGCTCTACCAAGACTAGCACACGCCACATTTCCTGCTTCTGGTTTTTGTCCCTCATGTCCGTACATATTCATGAAGAGGTAGGCCTATGCAAATAACCTTTAGGACATGCTCTCTTCACCTTCTAGGATTTTCTGGTGGTCACTCGGAGATTCTGCCCCTCTGTGTTACATATTCATAATAACAGGCGGGTCTATGCAAATAAGTTCCAGTAACACTGTGTAATTAACTTTCCAATAACTTTCCAGACCCTCCTCACAAGCTTTTCACATTTACTTAGCACTGTGTAATTAACTTTCCAGTAACTTCCCAGACCCTTCCCACAGCCTTTTCACACTTACTTAACACTGTGTAATTAACTTTCCAGTAACTTTCCAGACCCTCCCCACAAGCTCTTCACACTTAATACTGTGTAATTAACAACAACATTAAATTGGCAACAGGACATTAACAATATACATACCATTCTACTACCCGCAATTATACAAGGACACCCAGAATAGTCAAAGGTCATCCTCACAAAGAGGGTGATGTCCCATTATATATGGCCTCATTGTTTCATATTGACACGAATCATGTGAGCATATCTCACACTCCTTTTAATTTCCCTAGTTTAAAGCAGATACTTTCCCAAACTGGGGCATGCTGGAGAGCAGCACCCTAACTACTTGAAGTGACCTGCGCTTGAGTTGTTCTGCCCGAGTTTACCATGGACATCTCAAGAATGTTCATGGATGCTTCTGTGTCTGCTAATAATTGGGGCAATTTTTTCTGAGTTCCCAATGACCATTTCAACTGAGGGTCATCCCCAAGAATCCACTGGCAAAGATGCCAGGATCTGTGCTGCCAGTCCACAGGAACCTCGGCCTGCCAACCAGCACCTACAGTCCTTGTCTAGGACTCTCTGTTGAGTTGGCCAAACTATTTTTGCAGACCTTGATACCGATTCACTGAGGGGACAGGGAGGTTGCTGTAGTCCCACCTTTGATCTTTTCAGCTCTTTTCATAGAGCCCCCGTAAAAGGTATCAGATTTGATTATGGTAGATTGCCATTGATCATTTATGTCCTTCCAGAATCTATTTCTGAATGGATCTTGTATGAGTTCAGGAGATTTTGGGCAGTGATTATGGGTAACCAATGAGTTGAACTGCACCTTAGGATGCCCTTGGTTTTCTTTGTCCCAAGTGCTTTTGATTAAAAGGTGGTCATCTCTGACAGGAACACTGAAATTTACAGTTAGTGAGGTTTTCTGCCCTTCTGCCTGAAGCAGAATGAGTGCCATGATTAGAGTAAATCGCAGTTTGAATGGACTCACAGGAGTTCTTCCCTTGCAACTGACCAGGCCTCCTGATGATCCTCGCATCAAGCAACAGTATACTCACTCTCAAATGAGTAATAAGATTCTTCCTCGAGAAAAAATGGGGCTAAAACCTCTTATCCACTTGTTAAAACTTTGTGTCTGGATTGGCTAAAATGCTTAAATCTTCCCTAAACTTATGTGCATCTGTGTTAGACAGACTTCCATAGGCCAGCTGGGTTATGTCTGCATTTATGTGTGGATACATTCTCCACGCTCAAGTGCACCAGTCAATTTCTGTGTAAAGAACCTAACTGGTCTACAATGGATTTAGCCTCGTGGGTCTTTTGTTGGACTGTTTCATTTACTTCTGTTAACTGTCCTAGCTGACACCAGGACATTCTTGAACACTTGTTTCTCTGTTTCCTGTTCTTTCATCCTTTTAGGTTACTATAAGGTTAATGGGATGGAGTCCCTCCAGCTCAGGGCTGGAAGGATCTCCTGGCACTGTGTCTTTGGGAAAGGATTCCCAAGTTTCAGAATAAAGTCTTGGGCAAGAAGGTTCAGGAGTTAGGAAAATAACAGGAATTTCTTCTGCCCTCACAGCAGCTGTTAACCCATTGTGCAAAGAAATGTTTTCTGTTAGATCTTCAATGATTGCATTACACTGGTGCATTGATTGGTTGACTTGAAGTTGCTCTGCCAGAAACTGAGCTGCAGTTCTAGCTTTTTCTAGATAATTTTCTAAAACCTCCTGTTTCTAATCTTGTACTTTTCCAATGTTTTACTCTAGTTGTTTAGATTGTAAACAAGTTCTAAGATCTTCCTCTCTCCTGATTAAGGTGTTGTTTTGTTCTATTAATTTGGGAATTTCATCCTCCTTCAGTTTCTGGATTTCTTCTGAGTTCTTTACCTCCTCAAATTTTTCTCTTCAGAGATCTCAGGCATGATATAAGGCATACACCAGGGTCCAAAGGGCACAAGATTGGTTTTTATTGCCTTTCAGTTTTGCTGATTTGCAATGACTGTGCTTCACAGGCAACAGAGAAGGGACCTGCTGCTTTAAAACAGCCAATGTTCCAAGGCTATTTTCTTTGTTTAGTCACAGTCTTACAGAGGTTGACAACATCCTTTTCCTCTTGAACATATTTTTTTTCATGACCTACACGGTCTGTTTTATCTTGTGCACTTCCCCTGCTGCCTTTACACAAACATAATCAAGACATTTGTTCCTCCAATTACAAGGCTGTTACAATTACATTGTTTTCTGTAACCAGTTCAGAGTTCAGTTGCTTCTGAGCATCCAGAGCCAGACTAAAATGTGCACTACCAGAAGTTGCATTTACCACCCTCACTCACAAGCCTTCCAGTTTTACTGTAGGGCTTGTTTCTCAGTTTACAGACCACAAACCAAAAATGGTATGTAGCAGCTTCTGGAATGAAATACTGTTTGAGTCAAACCAGGTGTTGTCTTGGAGACAGTTCCTGATGTCATCAGATCAAATGCAAAATTAACAAAGTAATTTCTGGAGGGATATCCAAGACCAAGGACTGCATTAAGTCCTACACAAACTACTTGCAGTGTAGTTCTTTTATGCTGTTAGGAGGAGAGCAACTTAAAAGGGGAACTTTGACTGGTGTTAATTCTGGGCTGCCAGGGTAGTTGTAGATGTCTTCTCCTGGAAACAAAAGGAGGCTCCAGAGAGCCATTACTTTGGAAAACCCTCCCAGAGCAGGATCATCAAGTGCTAACAACTCTTCCAAGAGCTAACCACTCTTCCTAGTTCTCTGTGGGTACTGGGAATTTTCCACAAAAGGAGAGTGTATTTGTATGTCTGGAAGGAGAGATGCATGATCATACATTCCCATCCCTGCCTGTCAAAGGTGTGGTGATCCCTGAGCTACCATGGGAGAGTGTGCCCTTGATTGAGAAGCATTTGCAATTGGCTACCATTTGTTTCTTCTTCTAAATTGCTAACAGCTCCTGTCTGACTCACCCTTAGGCATGACAGGGCAAACCTGACTGTTTAACCCTTGCAGCTTTGGATCTGACCACCTGCTTCAGCCAGGCTGTTGGAGCACAGCCTTGGAGCTCTGGGTTGCACTACCCCCAAGAAATGGTCATTCATGTTATCTGAGGACATGTACGAGGTGGTGGCTGTCCAGAGAAGCCCAAGATTGTGCAGCTACCAGATAGCTAACTAGCATTTCACATGACTAGGCAAAGTGTTTGTAAGTAATAGAGGCCCTCAGACGTTGACAAAAGTAAAACAAAAGACTGCATTTTGTGCTAAGTGCTTCTTCGTAAAAGAGAGCCAGCATTATTTCTTGGGATGGAGGAGGAGTAGCTCCTTCAAAAGGATTCCTTAAAAGTCCTGTCCTTCTTGTTGTCGATGGAACAGAGAAACAAAAAAGAGTGTGGGGGAACACTTAAAAAAAATCCCAGCTGAACAAAAGCAGGGGTTTCAAGTTCTTTACATAGCTTGATGGACTTGGAGGCCTGTCCTTGGTGCTTCTGTGTTATAGAGCTTCCATTAGGCTGGCAAGTCTCCCATTAGAGCTCGGCAAGTACAGCGTGACATAATGTGGCTTTTCCTGTTACAACACTGTAGGACAAAAAAACCTTCAGTACACAAAGACAGCTATGAAACACTTTTCATTTGGCTTCTTGCTCCTTAAGAGTTGAGAAGAGTTTGATTGGAGGCCATCATACTCTGAAGTCAAAATACAACTTAACCTTGTAAGGGATGAAACCAGAAAGGGGTTTATTGCAGAGGACTGCAACTGCCTGTTGAAGGCCCCCATAAGGGATGAAAGGTGATTGTCTGCCAAAGGCTTTGTAAAAAAATGGTTTGTCTCAAACATCCCCTTTATAGACTCCTTGCTGATAAGAGGAAGTGTGAAAGGCACCAAAGGACTTATGGGCTTACTCCCTTGCTAAGGAGGTCACCTCCCTCACAATCAAGGAGCAAACCTCGCCCCACAAGATCACTCCCCTCACCTCTGAGGTACCAACAAGGAAAGTCCAGACAAAGTTAAGCCAATTTTCCCATGCAAGTTAAGGAGACACCCCTCTCTGCTTCCTGTGTAAATTAGGGAGACATCTCCGTTGTGTCTTATGATAACTGAAGAAAGTTAGGCAGAGACCTGAGAAGTTATGTCTATAAAAAGATGATATAACAATGGAAAGGTGCACCCCCACCATCAGAGGACCCCCAGGATGCTGATCCAAAACCTTTTCTGTCTTTCCTCTTTTTCTCATTTCCCTTCTCTTTTTGAGTTTCCTTTTCTCTTTCTCTCTCTCTCTCTTTCTCTCTGTCCCTCTGTCTCTAACTATTTTTTCTGGCAGATAAGGGTAATACCCTTACAAGTTTTATGCCAGCTCCTTTTGGGGCTTGTTCAGCAAGTTTCTCTGGGAAGCCATCTGTGGTTGCCTGTTTTAGCACTGATAACTGATTGCAAGTTTTATAAGCAGTTGCAGGTCTTGAATATTGTTGGGAATTGTGGTATCATTACATTGTTAGTAGTTGTCACATCATTGTAAGTTTTAGTGTTGTCAGTGGGTGATGGTATTGTTGTAAGTTTTGCTTGCCAAGTCATTTATCTTTTGTAACTCTGCTACATTTTGCATATTTTAAATAAAATTATTGTTTAATTGAACCTTTCAAAGTTTTGTTCCAGGTATTCTGGGTTACTGTGTAGATATCCGAAAGAAACCTTGCCCTCACCTACTGAGTGGGACGGGACGAATGTGATGAATAATATTCTGTGAACCATCTTTTAACTTACCAATGTTTAAAGAAAAAGAAAAAAGTGCCGTACATAAACTTCCCAGCTTTAAATGCTATGTAGTTTTTCTGGGAACAGAATGGCTGAACTCTTCTATAAGCTTTGAAGGCTATTGGGAAGTTTTGGGTGGGAACCAGCTTCCCTCCAGTTCCAAAAATGCTTTTCCAACATCCTCATGACCTAAGAAGTATCAGCCTTAACTCCTGAAGAATCAGAGCCCTGTTGACTTGATGGTAGAGTCAAGAGCCCTCAGAATCCAAGTGGGAAGATTGTTGATTGATCTGAATTTGAAGGAGGAATGATATCTTGCCTCTGAGCCTGATTTTCAACCAACATCTTTAAATGTTGGGATCAATCAGCCAGTTCTGATTTACTTTGCTTTAAGGGAGTAATTAAGGAGACTATATTACTTTATTAAAGGGTAACTTTAATTTGCTCTCTGGCCAATTTGTCTTTTCCAAGCAAGTTGGTATAAAGCTGATACAGAAATTATTTAAAATTAAGAGAAACAGATACTTCCTTCCAATGTGTTTGATGAATGACATGGTTGTATGGTTGCAACATTTATGAAATATCATGCCTACAGGAGCCAAACAACTATCTTTTAACAATTTCAGTAAAACAACAAGAAGCTTCAAATTTATGTGGTATATATTAAAATTTGCCTTTTTTTAAAGTGAATCATTGCATACATCTCTACGTGGTAAATGAAAGTCAGCTTTTAAGGGAAATGCTCCCACTACTGCTGAACTAGAACTTATGATCTATCAGATATTTCTACCTTCTGCTGGCAGGTTTTAGAGGTTCAATGGGGAAGTTTTTGTGGCAAAGTTAATTATTTTTTCATATCTCAGTTTCAGTTCATGGTTAGATTTTTCTTCCTGTCCACAAAAGTCTTCATTTTTACCAGCGTAGTTACATTCCTTTTGTAAGTAAATGATCTATTACTGTGTATCAAGGAATGATAAACTGCTGAAGGGGAAGAAGTCTAATAAATGTGCTGGGAGAAGAAGAGTCACAGATATTAACCTGACATTCCTTTCAGACAGATATGGCTTTTTGTCATGTAAGATGAGACCCTTCTTCACAGACTTGCTTTGGTCATAGCAAGAGAAAGTACCAAATGAATCGTAGTACTGTTGAAGAAATTTAAACCCTTCTCCTCCCACTCTTGGATCTTCTCCCTTTCATGCACACACACAAAAGTAGTAGTCCTCAGCCTTTTTGCAGACAATGTATAAGAGTATTTCCCTTGATAACTTTCATGTAGGTAGAGTAAATCTCTATGGCGGTCGAGGAAAAGACATACTCCAAAATACACCTTTTCTTCATTCTTTGCTCTATATGGACTTCAAAACATGAGAAGCTTGGTGAGAAGCTTAATTTGCAAATATGTGACATTCATTTCCATCCTGAGAATTTTTGCTTTAAAGGAGGTACAGAAGCATAAGAGACACATGTGCTGTGAGTGTAATGTGCTTTAAAGCTTTCCAGGGGAACTACAGAATAATATAAAAAAGTACACAACAGAAAAAAAAACAATGCAAGAAATCTTGAGAAAAAAGGTATGGCATCACAATATATTAACAGCTTTTGAGGAAGATAAGAAAGCTCTGTTCTTTCAAAGATTTAGTACTGAAAGGAGAGAAGAAATTATGAAATACTAATTGATTTTTTAAAGAAGCCAAGTTTATTTCCATACAAGATGGAAAATACAATGTAGATAATGTGTGATTTTGCTTCCAGTGATGTTGGATTAATCAGCAAATATTGCAGACTATTTTAAAGTAACGTTATGAACATAATGCCTCATTCTGTTTTTATTTTCCATAGTATTTACAGAACTTACTTTGCATTTACTATTCTCATTTGTTGGTCATTCACTTTTTGTGTATAACATCTTCATTACTTTTTTTTTTGCTTTAATTACAGTCATGTCACTTACAGTTTAGCTGCATTTGCTAGTTCTTATGCATGAGTTGTGTAAAAAGAGAATTAAGCCTTATTCTGTGTTAATACTAAAGATGGAGTATGTACCTAACTCGGTAGAATTATTTACCGCATTTCAGTGGACTCAGCTATGATGCTGTAATGATACAAACTAGTCTGCTTTGAAAGTTATATTTATCCAGGAAGCTTCTAGTTAGAGGATGAACATGAAAAGAAATAACAACTTTTAGGCTGCTAGGTGCACGTGAACTCACACATTAACACATCTACACATCCACCTTCGTAAAACCAGTAACCATCTAAAACATACTCTTGCATAAAAGCCTCAATTACTTTATGCATAGCTGCACTTGCAACACAATCTTAAAAGGAATTCAGGGAATAAGGGCAACACAAGGAAAATATTGTTTGAGAGGCTCAGCACTGCAAGAAAAAGAAAAAGAAACTATATAGAATTAATACAATGTGAAGTGATAACTTGTGGTTATTTTAAACCACTCTGTTTTGAAAATTCTGTGATAATTCATTCAAGATATTTAAAGGTTTGGATGTTGCATAAACCTTGTTTCCCCACAGCCTAATGAGACTCATCAGGGCCAGCCTTCTGGGAGACCATAGGAGGAACAGAACCAGATTGCACCAGAACAATGGATAAAAGACTTACTTGCAGATCTTCACAACCATTTCAATAGGTTCCTTCCACAGCTGAGCTGTTGAAATATATGAATTATTTGTATATACTTAACAGAGTGTGATGTACTACAGTTTGTCCATCATATGTCTTCATGCAAAAAATGTGGGTTAAACTGAAAAAACACTGCTCATCAGCATTGAGCCAATCAATGAAGAATGGAGATACCTATTTAATAGTAGTGTAAGTTTCACAAAATAACTTCCCCTGTGCCTTAGCCTTTTTCCTCTGGGGAGACTGAAATAAGTACCTTCAAAAACAAACTTTTGAGTAGACATTCACACAAGAGTACTAAAAGTCCCTTGCTGCAAAGAGCTGGCCAGAATCAAGACAACACTCAATGTGAGTTAAGCTTCTTGTTCACTTTATTCAGGGTTCAGGGGGAATATATAGCATTCCAAGCCTTGCATGCGTTTGCTTTCTAACACTGAGCCTTCCTCCCCCCTCTGCTGTTTACCAGTTCTTTTACTCTTTCCCTTTGCTGTTTTGGAGGAGAGTCCCAAGGACTCTCAGGCCTCTTTATCGAAATTTGGATTGTGCACATACTGATGTCCCTGCTCACTGAGCCGTTCTACCACAGTCCATAACTAAATTTAATAAAAGTACTGTTTTTCTCTATATGCATGATCTAAAATTTCGCTGCAGATGCTCACTACTGGCACACACTTTTACTATATTCCTTGCTAACATTTGCCACACCCTTGGTGCCGAATATATTATTTTTCTCTCTCTTTTTTTTTTTTTATGTTGATTAGTACAATTCAGTTAAATTTAGAATAAATGTTCTTAACTTGACATGTGCTATTTCTTTTGATTTCTCAGAATAACTTAAAGTTTATCTAGTTTGGTTTCTCCTCCAACTGCCTGTTACATTGGTAGATGCAGTAGCAGAAATTACTTTGTATATAGATGCCTGTAGGCTCTACTATGACTGAAAGTTCTTGTGGGCCTAAGTGCCTAGATGAAGACTGTTGTTAAGGATTTCCCATGCTTCTTGTGCCAGATATAACTAGACAACCACACATATTGACTATTCATGTAATGAAGTTCTGTAGTCTACAGTCTAAAAATAAGTCTTTTCAGCCTGTTTGTATTTAATAACACTATTGGAGTAGTCAGCCTGAGCACTCTTCCATAGTCTGGAGCCAATACATAGCAGCCAGATGACATATGTTTCTAATATACATTTAATATACAGTATAAAGATCACACTGTAAATCATGATATGGATTAAGAGAGCTCATTAACTTACAGAGGTTCTCAGCACCTGTGTGTTACATCTTTTTCTTCTTTCATAATTAGAAGGAGAAATATATCTAGCATTTAGGTTTCAATTCAAGAAAGCAGATTGTTAATGTTCATCCAGGCCTCCAAGTGATAATATTTAGTGGTCATTATCATTGCAGATCAACAGTTTCTTCCATTCCTCTCTGTGGGTTACCTTTGCCTTTTAAACATCTTGAATGTTTCCATGTACCGTATATTTTCAAAATAAAAATCCATACAAACATCTCACAGATAAGTGGATGGCTCTAAAATGCATTTTCTCAGTCTTACACGAACGTGTGTTTTTAGCCTGTACTGAGCAATGATCAACAAGACTTCAGTGTGCTGTTTCAAATCTAACATACAAATTTGTAATCTGGGCACACATCTCATGACACAGAGTTGATTAGTTTACTGTTTTAGATGGTTTTCTACACTCTGCAGACCCTGTAATATAGATGATTACAAAACAATCTATTGTATTTTAAAGGAACCTAAAAGATTTTCATTCAAGTGTTGCATTGGGGAGAACATACTCCTATCTAAGCAGAACTAGAATTTAACTTTATTTTTTTTTTGGTGAAAGTTTTATTTTACATATCTACAGTTATAAAATTATATAATCTGAAATCATGTGAATATTGGGAAGACTAAATAATATCACATGGAAATTAAATCAATATTGAAAAAAAAAAGGAAGTTTGCCTCAAACCATTCTGATGTGACTTTTTAATGAATCAAATTAATCTGAAACAAGCCTTCCAGCCCCCCAGCAAAGATACTGCAGAAAAAAAATAGTTTGAAAAATACTGAAGCAATACTGTTTCTATTCGTTTTTGATCTGGAATTGATTGGTTTTCATTAGGAAAACAAAATAAATTTTAAGTTCTTGCTGTTAGGAGATGTTTAAAATTAACCTGCAAAAAAGCTTACCATGCAATGAATCTTAACAGCTTGCGGAAATCATCAGTCTTTGCAACAGGATAGTATCTGAATATCTTAGGTTTTAAGACACAGTTGTTGTATACTAGAGCAAGAGTGAGGAAGGTGATCTTTGAATTTCTCTGCCTGTAGTTCCAGAGAATCCAAAGGCATCTTTTCTATCAGGTAGGTGATGTTGAAATCACTATAGGTTAGAAATTAGCTTTACTAGACTTAAGGAAAATGCGAAACTAGGGTCTTAAACAATGTGCTTTTCTATGATAAGCAGACTAAGTCTAAAGTAGAAGCTCAAAATTATTAAATGTTGGTTTGGTCAGCAACCCGTTAAGAACTGCTTAGAGTTGCCAAAAGAAGCAAGAAGCTCGGAGAAAAGTAATTCTGCCAGGGGGTGGTTACGATGACCAACTCACAGACCACCTACTAGAATTACATCACCGACTTGAAAGAACTGCTAAGCATATGTACTAATTTACATACTAGGCAAAGAGATTTTAACAAAGTATTAATGGAATAATAAGGCTTATGTATTAGGAAGTTGAATATGTTAATGCTTTGTGTATAAATAACCATTAGTTTGAAAGCTTGGTGTGCTGTCTTGGGGCAGGCACCCATCTCTGTGCAGATATGTAATAAAAGGAAATAGCTCCACTCTGGGGTGTATTGGCTCTTTGCACAATGGGTCACGAACCCAAGTTTTGGGGCAACATAGGTAGAAAATAAATCTTTCTTCTGTAGACATCTAGTGAATCAGAGGAGAAAAGGAACAGGTTGCCCAGGGAAGTTGTGGATGCCCCATCCCTGGAGGTGTTCAAGGCCAGGTTGGATGAGGCTTTGAGCAACCTGGTCTAGTGGGAGGTATCCTTGCCCACGGCAGGGGGGTTGGAACTCAGTGATCTTTAAGGTCATTTCCAACCCAAAGCATTGTATGATTCTATGAAGTAACATGGACTGGCCGAGTAGCAACATCAGCGTGTACCATGAGTGGGAAGAGGGAATGCCAAATACGGATTTAGGTTGCAGCTGCATGTTCATCAGTAGTGAGGCTTAAGTTATTGCTGCCTCCTTCTTTGCAGACTGTTCTTAGTATCTTACCACCCCATATTTGCACAGCAGTTTGTGAATAGTGTCAGGACTGCTGCAGATTATGTACAGAGGTGCATGCATGCATACATACTGTTATGAACGAAGGCACTTCCGCACCTAAAAAAAAAGTTAAGATTTTATTTTGTTCATAGGTGGAGAATAAGCAAGTAGCGCTGGACGGGAGGGGAGCATCTGCTCTACCAACAGGCGTACCTTTCCACAAAACCTATCCCTCTATTTATTCCCCAAAATGTTGCATATCCATCAAGTTTTCGCAATACATTCTTTCATATGCATCTCCAAGCCCCGCCTAGCCCTGTTTCTTCTTGTAATTAGTTAAAGAGTCCTTTAGGGGTCCGAGGAGGATCCTTTATCTCATGGTTTTGTGGATGTTGTATTCTCTCATCTCGTTTTGATTAGCAGTTCCTTTTCTTATCATCATGGTTTTGATCCTCTCATCCTGTCCTTTTTGTTTCTTCCATCCGATTACTGGAATCTTGGGGAGAGGGGATGTTTGAGGAATTCCAGCAGGAATTTACTTCTCCATCACTGTGTGGTACACGAATTCATACACTCTGGAAGCAGAGCTGTCTCAAACACATTTATATGTATGTATATCAAAGTTCATAGAGAAATAAGGAGAATGCACCTACAAAAACAACTACATTAATATTTTCATATAATTTGTTTAGTATAAGACTTAATTCACAGTTAAGCATTATATGATTACTTCATTCAAAAACTTCTTTAAACAGAGGAGCCTTGTCTGATAATCTGAAGGGGAAATCCAGTTTCACAGTCTTTTGGCTGAAAACACTCAGCTCTTTACCTCGAGCACCTCTACTGAATGAATTGTAAAGGGAGAAGTGAAGGAGGATACATTTAGGTAATACTCCACAGGTTAGCATCTAAACGTGTCCTCAACCCAAGGCAGGCCCATGGCATTTCTGTCATTGTGAGAGCAATCCTTTGTTTTAAGCACCTTCTCATTCACAATGTCTTCAACCATAAAAGAATAGTAAATACTAATGGAAAACTCCTAATGTGTGCTTTCAAATGCTAGAATTTGCCTTGGTGTACGGTTCAGTTGTTATGTTGTAAAATGCTGTGCAGTGATACAGAAATGCCATACTACCTAAGGAGGTAGTGCACTGTGCACAAAGAAGGCGCTGGCTCAGCACAGGAACATCATCATGCCCTTTCTTTCCTACTTTGTATTTCAATTTACTGGAAAGGGGGTTGTGTTGTCACATCTTAACCTGGAAGTTACTTCCAGATATTAAAAAAACCAACCAAACAAAAAGACCATCCCTGCAACACAGATTACAATTCAATCAGTGGTGTTAATGAGATTGCTCAACTCAAGTACCCTTGTCTTTGGTCTCTGATTTCTTTACAACCAAGTCAAATACCCTTTCTGTCTTGAGGATGAATTCTTTCACACAATCCCATTACTGTCCCATTTCTTTCATTCCTAAACTGCAAGAAGGATCCTTGAGAAGGGAGATTTCTGGGCCATGGCTGCTGTAGTTTTCTCCAGCATAACAGCATGAGAGCAGCTCTTCTCCATTTCTTTTAACACGAATCATAATCGAATATACCAGTTTCCTGATAAGAACAAAGCCTCTTCACAGAAATCATGACTGCAGTGGGCATTCTTTGGTCAGTTGTGTCTGAAAGGCTGACTGCACAGGGTTACTGTGGCTGACAGCAGGGGCAGGGATGTTATGTCTGTGCAGTTGCCTGTACCCTGTGAGCAGACATTGTTGAGTCTTCAGGAGCGTTAAACACTTCAGAGACAGTAAAAAGGCTCACTCCAGACACAGCTGGGCTGTGACTGACGTGACTCCTACATTCACAGGGGTCGCTCACGAAGGCTTAGTGACAGACAGGTAGGTTCATTCACTGGTTTTGATGGGCAGAGCAGCTCTCCAAGTAACAACTGTGCAACCAGTGTGTCTCACTGTTCTGCTGCATTTGTAAACTGTTGGAACTCTTACTGCACGTGCTCACAGAGGTCTGCTGATGTAACAAAAACTGCCACAGTTTTAAGCAGAAAGAGGCAAGTCAGAAACCTCATAGGAATACCAGGCTACTCTATTCAAGCGTGCTGGCCATCTAGAGCGGAGTTGCCCTTCGAGCTCCCGGTCTAGTGTGCTCCGTCTTTCATTAAAATTGCTCATTAGAGGACACAGATTGTATCAAAAGACCTGGGATGACACAGTTATGTGATGACATCAGATTACACGCTCTTACTGAACAGTCTGCCCACACAGATAGTAGGCAGGACGTTTGCCAGCCGCTGAGCCCAAAGAGCCGGCGGGCGAGGCCAGCGCAGGTGCCAGACCCTAGCCAGGCCGTCGCCCCGCTGTCGCCCCCCTGCAGCGGGCGCTGCCCGCCCGATGACCCCGGGGGGGGGGGAAGTGGGGGGACTGTTGAATAAATGCATCGCTCATGAATAACTAATCATGCCGCCCTGAACAGCGCATCGCATTGGTCAGTGGCCGTTATTGACTGTTTCGGCCCTGCACGCTAATTGGCTGCAGCCGCACGTCAGGGGCGGGCGGAGCCCGAAGCTGGGATGGGTTAGTGGCGCTTGCCATTATATAGCTTAGGCTGCGCGTGCTGGCAGCGGGTGCGCTCGGAGGCGTTGGTGGGTGGTGGCTGCGGGGTTCCTTGGAGCTCGGTTGGCTCGCCGAGGGGCGGGGCAAAGGCAATAGTAATAGTGCGGCGGCCGGGCTGCTGCTGAGCAGTCGCCGGCGCCGCGGTCGTTTCGTTGTCGCTCACCCCCGTTGTGCTCGTTGGTTCGGCCCTGCGTACCGGCAGCCCTGGGAGCCGCTGCCGCCGAAGCGCCGAGAGCGTGCAGGGAGGAGAGGAGACGCCCGCAGCGATGTTGAAGGGGACGGTGGGCAGCGCGGTGGCTGCCGTCATGCAGGAGAGCTTCGGCTGCACCGTCGCCAACCGCTTCTACCAGCTCCTGGACGACGAGTCGGACCCCTTCGACATCCCGCGCGAGGCCGAGCGCAGCCAGCAACAGCAGCGCAAGAAGCGCGATGAGGCGCCAGCGGCCGCCCGGAGAGGCTGTCCTGGCGGCACGCCCGGCAAGAGGGAGTCCCAGAAGGAGAGGAAGCAGCGCGGGAGTTTCCCCGCGCTCGCAGGACCGCCGCAGCCCGGTACGGCCGGCGCCCCTTCCACGGGGCCAGGTGGGGGGACGGCGGCGCCTCAGCGGGCACCGGGGCTTGGTGAGCGGCGGGCTGCTGCGGACGGGCGGGCAGACGGGGCGGGGGGCCCAGCAGCCGGTGGGTGTTCCTGAGTGAGGAGCGGGGTCCCGGTGCAGGCAGCCCGGGCCTGCGGCGCGGCTCGACGCTGTCCCTGCGCCTGCCTGGCCGCTCGGCAGTGCGGTGCGGCTGCGGTGGCTTGTCGGCGGAGCAGGGTCAAAGCAGGGCTGAGAAAACCCGGTTTAGTGTATTTTTGTCGTTGTGAATGCAAGCCTGAATGTCCCCTTGGAGAAAGAAGTGACAAGCGGCGCCGGGTGGCCGTAGTGAGGGTCGCGGTCTCCCGGCGGGGTCTGGCGGAGCTCCCTCAGCCCACACGGCGGGCCTTTGGATGTGTACGTGGAAGCTTCAGAAACAGTCCTAACTCTGCCACGGCAGCATCTGTAGTTTTCATGCTGGTTTAGCGTCCCTATTGATGCATTTAATTACTTGTCACCCTGGGCATTTTCCTTTGGTGTTTGACACTCCCAGGCCTCCTTTCTTGGCACCCGTGAGTTTTCTGGCACTTCAGCTTCTTCAGGGTTATAACCCGTCCCGGGATCTGTGCTTAGCTTGCTTTAACCTTGCATTGATGCCCAAACCGGTGCATAAAAGCTCGTTTCCTGCAGGGATGAACTCTTCAGCATGGTGCTCAGGAATGGTCTGAGTTGTTTGTCAGCTGCTAGGTTTTGGTGCTAAATGTTGCTTGGGGGTGTAGAGAGCCAGTCGGGTTTTATATTGGAATGTCTGTTAACAGCCCTCTTCGCCGCTGAAGGCTTTGCTGGGCTGTCGTGGGTTAAGCAGAGAAGAGTTAATTTTTTTCCCTTTTCCCTTCTCTTCATAAATAGCTAGGAAAGCTATGTTTTGGATTCCTGCTCAGGAGAGAATTGATAAGAGAAGAACAGAGAAGAACGTTTATAGTTATTGCTAGGATGTTGCTATTTGTTCTCAAGGACGAGATACATTCAGCCTCTCTCCTCTCAATAGACAGAGAGAGAGCCCGGCTTCTAGCTTGGGATTTGCTTTTAAGTCAAGATTGAGAAGCAGACTGACCAATTATTCCATCCCATGCACGTAATATCCAGTATATAGGAGAGGACTCTTCTAGGAGAGCTGTCTTTTCACTTTCGGATTCATCTCGCTTTGGGGAGCCTGCATTCGCTCTCCCAAGGCCTTTCCCCCCCCTCCCCCCACGGCTGCCGTTAGCTCTCGGCCCGGGACACTCGTTTATCTCCGTTCCGCGAGTTTTGGCATCCTCCCGCTCCAGGAGGATCGTTAGCTGTTTTTTTTTCCCCTGCTTCGGTCAGCTCTCGGGCTGGGACGCTTGGGCTGTTATCTCCGTTCTGTGAGTGTCTCCGGGAGCGGTGCACCCCCCTTTCCCCCCTTTCCCCCCTTTCTGGAGGAATCGCCTGTGCGGTTTCTGGGGATTATTAGCTGCCAACAGGCTGAGCCTTTTGGGGGGGCAGTATCATTGTCAACAGGCCGAGCTTTTTTTTTTTTTGGGGGGGGGGGGGGGGGGGG